>JAYMSP010002316.1:0-24958 GCA_036897095.1 Plantago elongata
GTGGTGTGAGACGGAGGATTGTGGTGGTGGTGAGGCGGAGGACTGTGGTGGTGGACGTTTGGTGGTGGTGAGGCAGATGACTGTGGTGGTGGACTGGTGGTGAGGCGGAGGACGGTGGTAGTGGACTGGTGGTGAGGCGGAGGACTGTGGTGGTGGACGAATTACGACTTAAGGCTGTTTGGCCAAATGCAAAAGCTGAAATTCAAACAGGGGTAGAAATGACTTTTCCGTGTTTAAGGTCGCTGAAAGTCAAATTCGTGGACCTGGATGTAATTGATTTTTATCGACTAGTACTTCCATGTAATTGTTGATCTGGGTGGTAGACATCTATAATTAACGTATCTAACAGGGGTGGTAGATGTAATTTTCCCAGAATGCTATTTCAATTTTATTTTCGTATAAATCATTGTGTGTGTTCGGATTAGACTCCGATTCACCCGCACCTTATCGCGACTATAAAACTCTAGGTGTGTATATGACTCGATTAGATTGCTCAAATTAACGACCTCCATTGTAATTAAAACCATCCATTTTTTAGTTTGTTCAATATTTAGTTGGAGCTCATATTGTCTCAATGCTAACTCTTGCTATTTTAGAAATCAGTTGCAATAAGTCACAAACTATTGGATTTATTTCTACATCAATTATTTCAAAATGCATCTCTTATATGCCTTAAACTTTATCTTCGATCGATAATAATATTTATTAAAATTATAAATATATTTATATTTATGATTTAAATTTGCTATGTAAAATTACACTTTTCGATCAAATTATAACAGTTAACAGTTCGTTACTAATTTTTTATTGTTTAATGGATCTGGAATATCGTTATTGAACGTGTTGCCAACATTCTCATATTTTTCTTTTTTTTAAGTAAATTTGTTAAGCACGATTTTTCAGGGACCTACACTAAAAAAGTATCAATCTTAATCTTAAAATATAATATGTTAAAAAATCTAATGTATAAAGTTTAGGTATGTCACATCAAATATAGTTAGACATCTGAGTATACTAATTAATTTATAAAATTTATCAAGGATATATATAATAAGTGTTTAATACAAGAAGTGAAAAATAGTTTATGTATACATAGTTTATGTTGTATTTAAGTGATAACTCAGTTTAATTTAATTTTTATATTATAAGTCAGCTTAATTGAAATTAGTTAAGTTAAGAAAAGTTTGAAGAGATGAGGAAGTTTTAGCTGGTGAGATGGAAGTTTGACAAGGAGAGTGACTAAAGACTAGACCGAAAGACCAATGGAAATATAGCAGTACAATATAGACAGTCCATTTCATTTGCCCTGGGTTTGACAGCACAAACGAAAAGGAAAGAAGAAAGAAAGAAAAGGGAACACCATTACACCACCAATTATTAAATACCAGTACAGTACTACATTGTCTGCCCCTCATCTCATCTTCTCAACTCTATGCATCTATCATCGTACTTATTTTCCAACTACTTACATATTCAACCGTAAAAATTACCGTAAACATCACCCCTCGATAAGGTATAGCAATTGAAATACACTAAAAATGCAATAATTCTCGTATATAGTTAGACTGTGTTCTCTTCGATAATCAGATTTTCGTAATAGTTTATTATGTAAAATTTACCGCATAAATAAAACAGAGTCGTAATAGATAATATTGATCAGGTATCTCGTATCGTATTTTATCCTTCCCAACCAGACCAGACCATACCATACCATACATATCCACTATCTTTCGGACACCGTCCTTCCTTCCCCAACTTGTCCAACTTTATTCTCTCCTTCCATCTCCACTCACTCTGCAACAACAACCCAACCAAACCAAACCCAATCCTACAAAACACACCAATAGATTCTTCTTCTTCAATCAACCATGGTGGATTCTTAATTCTTTTTCTTCCCTTTCTCAATTTCATCTATCTGTTTTGCTTTTAGAGAAACAGTAGCAATAATAATACTACTATGGAGACTGCTGCTGCTAGATTTGGAGGTGAAGCAGCTCAATACTACGATTGGAGAGGCAACAATTCTTCCTCTGTGGAATGGGACCCGAATCACTGGAAATGGGATGGTGATCTGTTCATTGCCACACCTGTTAACAACAGAATCAGCAAGCAGTTGTTTCCTCTCTCTACAACTGCTACTGTAAATGGTGTTTCCTCGAAATCGAACAGCTCGTCTTCGTGTTCGGAGCAAGTGATCGGTGATGGTGTGAGGGATTTGGAGAAGAAGCGAAGAGCGAATGCAATTGAAGGAAATAGCATTAACAACAATCTTAGTCTGAATCTGGGAGGTGAATTTGGGGCTGGGAAGAAGACCAAATTGGCGGGAGGACACATCAACCAGTCGAATCGAGGAGCTGTTTGTCAGGTTGAAGGATGTGATGCTGATCTGAGTAAGGCTAAGGACTATCACAGGAGGCATAAGGTCTGTCAGATTCATTCTAAGGCTACTAAGGCACTTGTTGCTAATCAGATGCAGCGTTTCTGTCAGCAGTGTAGCAGGTTTGTTTCTTCCGATTTCTCGGGTTTTGGATTGTAGATCAAGGTTTTGTTTCTTAATTTTTGTATGATTTAGTTTGTTTCTGTAGATAGAAATTTAAATTATGGGTGTAGTTGATATGGATTTCTTTGATTGCCAATTGATTTCATGAATGGAACTTCAGGAGATTTGTTGAGTGTAATCGCTCCCTCCAGATCAAATGTCTTTGTTTGATTTTGGGCACGGAGATTAAGGAGAAATGCATAACTTGATTTACAATTACATTTGTTAGGTGAAAACTATGATATGGTGTTTAATTAGATGGTAAATAAGTTAATTGATGGCATTTTATGTAAATGACTTTGTTTTTACGGGTAAGATTTTGCCAAATAAGGAAATAAACATTTGATCTGGGACGGAGAGTGATTTCTTTGATTCTTTTCTGTGGTTAAAGTTTGTCACCACCATTGCCAGATTTCATTCTCTTCAAGAGTTTGATGAAGGGAAGAGAAGTTGCCGGCGACGTTTAGCAGGCCACAACAAGAGGAGGAGGAAAGCACAGCCTGAGACTGCTAATAACACCACTGGCATGGTCAACGATAACCAGACCAGTAGTTATCTCCTCATGACTTTACTCAAGATACTCTCCAATATGCACTGTAAGCCAAACAAATTAATGAATATTACATGATTTCTTGACCTTGTGGTTTGTTTTTCGTGCATTTTATGGCTGTATGAACTTAATAGCTGACTGCTGATATGTGATCCATGAATTTTGTCACTTGCAGCCAATAAGTCCAACCACACTGACAATCAGGATCTTACTTCTCATCTACTGCAAAACCTTGCTAATCAAGGGTCTCAAAACATTATCAATAATCTAAAATTGTTGGGGAACTCGGAGCTAGTTGCCACACTATTATCAAATGGATCTCTCGGGAAACGACATTGTCCTAATGAATTGCAGAGAAAGGATGAGGAACTACAAGCGGTAACCTCTGAAAGGCCAAATCTCATGCTACCAGTGCAGGCAACCTCTCAAATTTCTTCCGAAGAAAGGGAGACTTCTGGTGGAAGGAGCAAACTAAATGACTTTGATCTAAATGATATTTACGTTGATTCTGATGATGGCATGGATGATGCAGACAGATCAACTGGTCCCTTAGATCTTGGAACTGTTTCGGTTGAGTGTCCGTCCTGGGTGCAACAAGAATCTCATCAGTCAAGCCCTCCTCAGACTAGTGGGAACTCGGATTCAGCATCTGCACAGTCACCTTCAAGCTCCAGTGGGGATTGTCAGGTACTTCACATTTCATACATTACTTCCATTTTCACAATATGCTCCTTTTCATGATATTGCAATTAATGCCATTCGCAGAAATACGTGATGAATTAAGGGGATTAAATGTAATGAAAAAGTTTCTACAATTACAACCTTAGAAGTCGAATGATTAATCTACGGTTTCCTCATCACCAGAATCAGAAATTACTTACTATTATGTGCTGTGTCAGGATTTTTCTTACTCTGTTTCTTTGTGGTGAAATTGCATTCCATTGGTGATGTTTTCATGAAAAATGCAAGACAGTTTATAAAGGATCATTTAAATTGTAAGTTATCATCAGAAGTTTGGACCCTGTCATGGAATTTCAATGTCTGGCAGCAAATTGCGCAAATGCTAAGTGTGTAGGAGTTTAATGCACCCTTTCGTCCCTTCTTTTGCTAACATTTTATCCCATAAAATGGATGCCTAAATTCGCAAAGAAACATGTTGGACTATTGGCATCCATTGTCAATAGTATCCATACATAAATTTAACACATTCTACTGCCTGTGAAGCACAAAGGATGCTGTTTAGTTGACGATCAGTGTTAATTATGAGAAAGTTTGATGTTTTAGATGTGGACTTGAGAATTTTATGGGGGCAAACTAATATTTTTTGACTAGAATGGTCTTTCTGACGATTTAGTTGCTATAAAATTTATTTTGCTTTCTGATTTTTTTTTTGATATACTGATGCAGAGTCGAACGGATCGCATTGTTTTCAAATTATTCGGGAAACAACCAAGTGATTTTCCAATTGTTTTACGAGCTCAGGTACTTAAATGTTCCGTCTTTATTTAACAACTCAAATTCTTATTGCAAGGCCATATATCTTTCTTTCTGTTTCCAGATTGAGTACCTCTTTTATCTCTTGCTCTGATGGTTTAATTGTTTCACTCAATGTACAGATCTTTGATTGGTTGTCTCACAGCCCTACTGACATAGAGAGCTACATAAGGCCAGGTTGTGTAGTGTTGACAATGTATCTTCGTCAGTCAGATTCTGCTTGGGAGGAGGTGTGGTTTCTAACACTTGTTATCTCCTAAAATCATGGAACACCCTTTAATGAGAAAAATCAAATTGCTTTTTCAGCTATCTTGTGAACTAAGGACTAGTCTCAGTAGGCTTCTGGATTTCTGTGATGATGTCACTTTTTGGAGTACTGGATGGATCTATATCAGGATGCCAAATCAGATGGCATTTGTCAATGATGGTCTGCTTCTCCAACATTTTCTTACTATCACTTCTATAGAGGCATCTATGGGTTCCAAATGCTGTATAAATATATTTTGAGGAAGTGTATGATTTTTGTTTCTATCTGAAATGATGATACAGGTCAGTTGGTTGTTGATGCACCTTCGCCCTTTAGGAATGATGGTAGTTGTACAATTCTGTGTGTTAAGCCTATTGCCGTGCCATTGTCTAAGGGAGCTCAATTTGTCGTCAAAGGCTTTAATTTAGTTAGACCCTCAACAAGGTATTCTTCCTGAATTTTTTGTCTAGTGTTTTTATGTATTGATTGTTATATATGCGTGTGTGTGTGTGTGTGCGCGTGCGTGTGTGCGCACGCGTGTGCACTTTTGCCGTGTATTGAGCATCCATGTATCCTTGCCTGAAGCATTGCTAATTATAATGTTGTTTCTGTATCTGAAATTTGTCCTTAACATTAGTGTGATACCTATAAAAAAACATCATGTTTGTTTGTTAGGTTACTGTTTGCACTAGAAGGAAACTATCTGGAAGCTAATAGCCAGTCGGTGGAGCATACTGATGGCTCGGAGGCGCAAGGTGTCCAATGTCTCAACTTCTCATGTTCTATCCCTTCAATTAATGGAAGAGGTTTTATTGAGGTAGTGATATAAATTTGTTGTTACCTAATTCACATATGTTAAATTGGCCTTCATCCTCTTAAAAGGATCTACTTATGTTTGCACTTGAATATGTAGATAGGACAATCATTACTGGTCTTATACCTTGTCCCTGATACTTGCTATATTTTGGTTTGGCCTGTTCATGTGGAGTCCAGTATTACAGTGTAGTACGGGATGGGCTTTATTTGTAACGCTACATTGTGCATCCACGTAGTGTATATCACCATTGACTACTATGTCTTGTTCTGTTTGGCACTAGCTTATCAGGTGGATGAGCTTATTTTCAAAATAAGCCTGTTAGGTAACGTCTAACTGTTGACTTATAAGCCAGCTGATCCGATAAGCTTGTTCAGGTAGCCTATTAGAAAAATAGGCTAGTTGATTTACTTTAATATACTATATTTAGCAAAACTACTAAATAATTTATTAAACACCTCCAACAACTCAACTAGCTTATCAGCTACCAATCAACTACCAACTAGCTGATAAACAGAGCCATGATGTTTCGTGTCTAATACCAGTAGCTTCTTCCTTTCACTTGGAAATTGGAATTACTCCCAGCTCTTCTTCTCTTGTGGAAACTAATTTTGAGGTACTTATTACATGATGTAATGTCCCTGGAATTTTAACAAAATTTAAACCAGTAGTATATAAAATGATGCAGGTTGATGATGATGGTCTCAGCAACAGCTTCTTTCCCTTCATAGTTGCTGAGGATAATGTTTGCAATGAGATCCGTATGCTAGAGAAAGATATTGATTCAACTGAAACAGATAAATTACAGCAAGAAATCAGGAAATCTGATGCACGTAACCAAGCCATGGAGTTTATACATGAATTGGGATGGCTGCTCCATAAATTTCACTTGAGTTCCAGGTTCAAACACGGAGATCCTAACTTGGCCCTCTTTTCTTTTGAACGGTTCCAGCATCTGATTGAGTTCTCTATGGATCGTGATTGGTGTGCTGTTGTGAAGAAACTCCTGGATATTCTTTTCCACGGGATAGTGACAGGTGAAGAGCAACCATTTCTCAAGTTTGCTTTGTCTGAGATAGGTCTGCTCCACCGAGCAGTGCGTAGAAATTCAAAATCGCTGGTAACGATGCTGTTGACATATGTCCCTGAAAAAGTAGTGGATGAACTAAGTGTGGAGTACAAATCATTGGTTGCAACAGACCAGAGTTTCTTGTTCAGACCTGATTTTGCTGGACCTGGAGGTCTGACACCTCTTCATGTTGCAGCTGGTAGAGATGGGTCGGATGAGATATTAGATGTGTTGATTGATGATCCTGGAAAGGTAACCTTTACTTTGTATTTTTGTTCCTCTCAAGTTTTTAACACATCAGAGCACTGGACAAATTGACAGGGTTACTAGCATATTCTTATGCAAATTACATTATGTCTACTGTTCCATTCTACTGTCATACATTTTTGTCAAGTTCAACTCCTTTGAAACTTTGCTTCCAGCTTATGTTCAGCAAAACCAGAGATTTTGACGTTTGCAATGACAGTTTTTCTTTCCTTCTCTTATGAAAGTAACGTGTGGATGGTAATCTGTAGATTTCTATAGTTTGCAACACCTTTGGCAAACACTTTACAGATTCTCTAAAATGCATTTACGTGATTTCTCCAAATTTCAGTATTTAACATTAAAAAGAACTCTGTTCACTGCTTAGTCAAGCATCAGATACAGTATCTGGTCTACCGTCTACATATTGTTGCAAAACAATGATACTGTTTTTGAGAGTATGGTCTATGAACTTCACAAGGTCGAGAGAGTATGGTCGACACACTTTATAAGGTCTATGACATGTTCATACAGATAACAGATGTCTCCTTGTAGTTGAGAGAGTATGCAAACTACTACTTATTCTGCATCACTTTAATGAGATGACAAAAAACAAACAAAACCAACATCTTTCTTTCTATATGTCAGAGATGTAACCAAAAAAAAAAAAAAAAACTTGAAATGGGCTTTTTTGGAATATTCAAATACAGTTTATTTGCTGAAGTGATTTTCTGGTAGTTTTGCCAAACAAAAAGGTTTCCGTGTCAATGTGAGTACCTATATAAGGATGTGTTCAACACTTTTCATATCATTTTCTTGGCTTATTTGGTACATTATGTAAGTTCTCATATTCATGGTATGTGCGGAAATAATTCATATACTACTGTTTATTTGCTGAAGTGAATTCTGGTAGTATTTTTGAAAGAAAGTCAGAGATATATAAAGAGTGTTACAAGTACAGGCTAAAGCTCCACTAAACCAAAAGTAAGTGTGGAGATTTCTGGTAGTTTGCCAAACAGGGAAAGGTGTCTTATGTAAATGTAGTTAATCCACGTAAGGATGTGTTTGTAACTTGATATCTTTTTCAGGTGGGGATAACAGCATGGAAAAGTGCTCGTGATAGCACTGGGTTTACTCCAGAAGATTACGCTCGACTAAGAGGACACTATTCTTACATTCACCTTGTTCAGAGGAAGATGAACAAGAGAATGTCATCGTCTGGACATGTAATTGTTGAAATATCAGAGCCCTATTCAGATATAAGCCTGAATGAGAAGCCAGATGGAAGCATCGTCTCTACCTTTGGGATCACCAGGTCGAATATAGCACGTAATGCACGACCCTGTGGTGTATGTGACAAGAAGCTGGCCTATAGAACTGGAGGTCGTACTCTGGTGTACAAGCCTGTTATGCTGTCGATGTTGGCTATAGCAGCTGTGTGCGTCTGTGTGGCTCTTCTATTCAAGAGCTCGCCTCAAGTCCTATTTGTGTTCCGGCCATTTAGCTGGGAGATGTTGGAGTATGGTTCTTACTGAGGTTCAATAATAGAAGTTGTGTGTATGTGTTATCAATTGTAGAGTTGACGTATTTATATAGAAATAGAGCACTTGAAAGAAGATCTAAAAGTAAAATTAGGTAAAAACTTATTATAGATAATTTCGTCTTAAGGATTCGAGATTGGAGTTGAGTGAGCCTGTAAGTTTGCATTATCCTGATGAATCTGGATTATGTAAATAGAATAATTTGTTGTGGAAGGTTGTGTAACAAGATTTTATATGAACTTTTGTACATGTAATGTTTAATCAACTTTTAGAGTAGTGAGGTATCCAATTCTTCCGGTTGTATCTGTTTGGCTGCATTTTGATAAAAGTCATTTATCCCTAGTCTTCTTGTCCACAAGGTTTATGACAGACTATTCTTCCACTCTTTGATATTGAAGCTCTGTTTTAGATGCACTGACATGCACCTCCCAATCCCCTTTCTGGGGTTGAACATTTCTTTAGACCAGCATATTATCTTTCGGACTGCTCTACGAGTTATATGTTGATGTCTCACTTCTCCTGTACCTGTGCGAATTGAGAAACTTATCAGTAACTCCATCCTAAAATTGTTCGCATCCCAAAAACTTGTACAATTCTTTTTTTCAATATTTCACTTATCGCAACAGTATAGCAAACACATTTAATTTTGTAACTCTTGCATGTGTATTTTTAAAATGCACCTCTTCATCAACGTTCCCAATTATTTTAAACTGCCTGGAACTTTAAGGCTGTTCCATTATAACCTTATACAAAAAGAAAGTTTTTATACTGTCAATTTACATCCATCCAGTTCAATTGAGATCAGTTTACATCATATCGGTTCATTTTTGTTCAGATGAAGACAACAAAGTATTTATACTATTTATGAATATACTAATACTTACAAAATTGTAAACATGAAGAAAGTAACACATTAGAAATGCGGAATTCAGACCAGATAACAACGAGTTATTATTTCGATCAAGTAAACAAAGACAGGAACTGAAAAACAGAACAGGCAGCTTATTAGTAGCTGGTAGTAGTTCTTACTGGTAAAAAAACAAAGGAAACCAAACATGGATCACTGTTAGTCATATCATAAAACCCAAGTTAAGCTTCAGAGTTCTCCCATTTGAGGGGCTTCACAACCTCCCAAGTGAAATCCGGGTCATCTCTTCCGAAGTGTCCATACGCGGCCGTCTTCAAGAACCTTCCATTGCCACCTCGCTTGAGATCAAGATTTATAGAGATCATTCCAGGCCTGAAGTCGAAATTCTCCTTCACAATCTTCAGGATCTCCTTATCCGGGATCTTCCCCGTCCCATACGTGTCCACAAAAACTGATAAGGGCTCCGGAACACCAATTGCATATGAGACCTGAACAATGCACCTCCTTGCTAGCCCACTCGCCACAATGCTCTTGGCCGCCTGCCTCACGATATAAGCACCGCTCCTATCCACCTTAGTCGGGTCCTTTCCTGAGAAAGCACCTCCTCCGTGTGCTCCCCACCCACCATACGTGTCTATGATGATCTTACGACCGGTAAGACCAGCATCACCATGCGGACCACCAATGACAAAACGACCTGATGGATTGAGGTGGAAAATGGTATTTTCGTCAAGGTACTTTTCTGGGATAACCGGCTTAATTACGTGTTCCTTGAGATCTGCAGCAATCTCATCGTTTGTGACAGTTTCATCATGCTGAGTTGAGATGAGAACAGTGTGCACGCGAATAGGAACCATAGCACCATCTTCGTTACGGTACTCAACCGTGACTTGGGTCTTACCATCAGGCCTCAACCAAGAGCAGGTACCATCTTTACGAACCGCGGTGAGACGAGCACCAAGCTTCGTGGAAAGGACATGGCTCAAAGGCATAAGTTCAACAGTCTCGTCAGTTGCATACCCGAACATATGCCCTTGGTCACCTGCACCAATCTCCTCTGGCTGCTTCGTCAAATGGCCATGGACACCTTGAGCGATATCAGGGCTCTGCTGCTCAATGTTAACTAAAACCTTGCAGTTGTCAGCGTCAAGGCCTACATCGTCAGAAACAAACCCAATTGCACGGCAAGTGTCACGCACGATTTTCTCGTAGTCTACATCAGCTTTGGTGGTAATCTCTCCAAATATCATGACCATGTTCGTCTTGGTGCACGTCTCACATGCAACCTTGCTGTCAGAGTCTTGTTCCAGGCAAGCATCAAGCACAGCATCAGAGATCTGATCGCACAGCTTATCGGGGTGACCCTCGTTTACTGACTCAGATGTGAACAGGAAGGTCTCCATTGTTAAGCTACAAAAGTGAAACAACAGGGCAACACTTAATATGAAGCCACAAAAGTAACCTAAATCAGATTCCTTCACTGAATCAATATACTCCTCTCATAATATCTGACAAAGATATAAGAATCATAAGCTTATCTTGAAATTCATATTCATATATGTCCATTATCTTAGCAAAAAGGAATCAGTCAAAAGGGATAAAGATTCTCAACATGACAACTTGGGAATTAGGAATAGACATGCATTATGCCAGGAACAAGAATTGTCATACATTATTCCTTGGATTCCTTTTTCAATCAGATTCGAATAGATTTCAAACATTCACCTTTAGCTAAAAGCCCAAAAAAGAAGAGCATGTATTCGAGAGACTAAAGGAGACGGACAAACATTACAATTTATATTAAAAAATTATAAATTTTACTAAGAATACAAGTAATGATAAAATGTACCTCATAGAACACATTGTTTAACATCATAAATATACTTAAAGAACATCAAATATGAGAATCTCTTGTTAACATACGTCATCTCTTCTTCGGTTCTTCCAAGACTTTGTGAAAAAAAAGAAATCATTTGCATTTTTTTTATTTTTTAAAACGGCAAATGTGACTTGGACCCGTGTTGCATAGTCCTTAAAATTATCATATGTACAATGTACTTAAACATCAAGACTTGGAAGTAAACATTTTGAGCTAACACTAGAATCAGATCTGAGATACAGTAGCCTTGTATATCAACAAAGAAAACTACAAGTGTAGAATACTTGAGACAGTTCTTGCAACATATAGAAACATGCTCTTATATGGTCAGGGAGGGGAAACATGCATAAAATTTTATACTAGTCTTAGATACTTAATCAGTTAATCTAACAGTCCATATCAAATCGACAAAGCAGCAAGTGAATTGCTAAACGACTAGTAACCGAATCTTTAGGCTTATGAATATTTAAATTGAGAAATTGAACAAATTTGAAATAAAGCAAGAAATTTAACCTGGCGAACAGTGGTGGAGAAGAAGAAGATACAATTAGCAGCAGCAAAGTGAGTTCTGTTCTTGAGAGTCCACCACGGCTCTTCTATTCATGGGGTGAATTTATAGACACCTAAAACAATACGTGACTGGAAACCGGTTCAAATGGTTCTCTCACTTTCTCTTTTTTATTTTTTCTCTGTTCTTTTTAATTTGCATTGCTTTCAGTGCTGCTTATCCACTTTCACCCATGATCCAATTAATAAATTGGAGTAAATTCCAAAGAAAGCTACACCTGGCTCTCCACTCAATATATCGAATTTGAATAGGCATTTAGATGAATTTTGGTGAAATTGTACTTTACATGAAATTAAAATAGAAGTATTTAAAATGTATTTTAGGTCAAATCAATATTTATCGAGCTAAATGAGAGTATTTAAATGCTTGACCAAACCGCCCCTAAAAATCCATCCAAATGCATGTTCTCTTACTATTGTTTAAGTTCCATATTTACTGTAAAATATTAATATAAAATTATATTACATCAAAATTCAAATCAACTAAAATAGATGTATTAATCTTTACAAAAGAACTGACACAAATACAATGCAGTTGAACAAAATTAATACTTGACAGAACCCTCAGCCTAAATTTCATATTTGTTATTACTTTATTTAAATATATTATTTTTATATTTAAATATACATTTTCCAACAAAGAGTAAGCATTTCATTTTTTTCATTTCACATTTAATCTCTACTTTACTTTTAATAATACTATCTATCAATCCTATAAATCAATCAATGTATATTTAAATGGACCTGGCCACCAACAAACGTTTTAGGCTACGTGCATAACTTTACGAATTGAATGAGTTTTTTTAAAACAACGTAATTGCAACTATATCAAACCATGTTTATTAATTTTACGAATTGAATGATTGGGTGCAACCTGCAACCCACTTATTCTGCCCGTCACTTTAAATATTCATATAACGAAAAGTGTATATGTGAAATCAATTACTTTGAAAGGGGAGCTTCAGAACGTTGGATGATAGATTTCTATGATTCTCTTGCTCGATTCTACAATTTGGTTTTTCGGTTAATCCCTTTACATGGCAGACAGGTAGTAAAAAAACACACATTGTATTCGACTTGTTTGACTATTGACAAATTTAGACTGGAATAATTATTTTCCTAATGCTCGAATTTTGCACCAAGATACATATTCCTTTGATCACTTGGCAGTTGTGCCTACTGTTGAATTAGATGGGGGGCGCAAAGAATGCTAAGCGTAAGTGTTTTCGATTCGATGCTACAGACTTTTAATTGTGAGCGGATTATTAAGAAAAATTGGACTAATGATCTTGAGCTACTTAACAACTTGGGCCAATGTCGTTTGGACCTGGTTAATTAGAGCAAAAAGAAGTTTAGCTATGATATGATATATGTAATATCCGCAAGCAGCAAAAGGAAATAATTGACCTGCGGAGAATTACGCTGACATAAGTCAGGTTCGGAAATCGAACCATATGTGTTCGGTCTGGATCGAAACCGGATAGAACTATCCCACTCATATCCATTTTTCGGTCCACATCATATTTTGAACAACCCTAGAGCCAAGGAATGGGGGTGGGGTGGGGTGGTGGTGAAATAAACAAATGTGATATGTGAAATTATAATTGTAAAATAATAATTTGTATCTTTTGTGGGGTGACACATACCACTGTAAGGGAGGGGTTGGTAAAAAACATGTTAAATTATATTTATAAAATAATAGTAATTTTTGTTCACCACACACTAAAGCAGTACTTGTTGGGAACAACACTATTAATGCTTTGTATATTTCTGTATTATTTTGGTTCGACTTGAGGGATACAATATGTTAAAATATGCATCTTCTACTAATTAACAATCCACGCATGGTGAGATACAATACTAAATACTATTTTATGTTATCTGATTGGGTCTCGAACATATTAAGTATGGATCCTACCCATTTTATACATTGTTAAGTTTGATTACATTATTTTTTCAGTTAATTCATTTTTTTAATCCCCTCTTTATTCATAATAAAACGTAAATTATGTATTGACATCGCATGAATTAACAGTAGATAGAATGATGATAGCTAGAAGCTTTGGGAAAAAGATATGGCACTAACCCCAAATTTTCATAATCTCCTTTTAAGAGATGAATTAGGCTGCAATATTCTCTTCAACTATAAATATTTAAAGGGAACTGTACTTAATAAATTTACAGTTAAAAAGAACATAACCTTGACCTGATTTTCCTAAAATAATGAGAATGCCGATTTCTCTTATTTCTCAACCGTTTCTCCTTTATACACAATTGGTTTACTATAAAATCAAACGTTCTCGCTTATAATAATAAAAATACACACATTTCACATATTTTATGAACTTGATATATCAAAAGGGGAAAAATCATCAAATCGCCCAATTAATTGATTTAAAATTTTGCATTGAATGCATATATATAAGAGTTTTAGATACCTGACATGAACTATGAGACTGATGACTATTTGAAGAATAGTAAACGATTTTATGTTGATTTGTCATCGCCACGCCACCAAGTCATCCTCTTCATCATCGTCACCTTCAGTGGTGTCGCCATTGTCTTCTTTGTCCTCTAGATTAGAATCGAAGAAGTTCTGCCGGTTTCGTTGCATTTGCCTGGATTTGATTTAGTCTACTATGTTTTTTTTCTCTTCTTCAATGTTTATTTGTGTTTTTATGCGGAATCGTTTTATGATGTGAAAAGCATATAATTTTGTAAGTTGAATTTGCATTTATGTAGAACACATAATCGGGATGTATGAAAAATGCCATTAGAACGTAGGAGATTAATTAGGCTAGTCACTTAACTAATAAACATATTCACTCATATTCATTGCTTGTGGTGTAATGTTTATGTGTATGGGATCTAATTAGTCCTAAGATGTTTCAAGGAGACTTTTGGCATGTGTGAAATGTATGTCATAAACTTGAAAAATCGACCTCTTTAGCCATATTTTCCCCATCCCCAATAACTTCATACATTTATTATTTTATTTATCACATATAACTTTATACATTACTAAAATAGGAAGTTATCTCATCTTTAATGTCAACTTTACACATAAATTATAACTTTTACCACTAAAAATACACTTTTTTCCACCTTAATTATCTTTTATCATTACTTAAAATTTTCGCATAAAATTATGTGTCAATTTTCATGTATATAGATCAATTTAAAGCTTCTAAAGTCTTGTCGCTCGCGCTTTATGTCATTTGATGCTTTTAGTGCGCTCTATGCTTTTAACTCGCTTTATACTGCTTATTTAATTTTCGTTTATAGTTTCAAAGGCACAAAGTAACTGAACCTGTATACATGTAGAAACTTTAGGTTACATATTATTTTTAATTTAAAAAATATTTTTAAAACGTATTAAATATTTAATATAAATAAACTATATTTTATATAATTATATCAACGCATTTTAAGAGGCTCGTATTTTTATATTTTTCAATTTATGCTCTTGCTTCTGCTCTCAGCCTCGTTCACTCTCTAAGAGATATATTTCAGAAGTTTAAGAGAGCAAGAGATTATTTGTGAGTATATTCTTTTGGGCATAAAAAGAGTAGAAATCTAAAAAAAGGAAAATTCTTCGGTTGGTGTTAATCCAAGTACCACACGTCACCGGGCCTTATCTGGGAGTTGCTTGCTCGTTCATTTTTGTTTCCCTAATTTCTTTCATCTCACAAACTCAAAATCCCTAAATTTCATCCTCCTTCCTTTTTCTCACAACAACAATTCTCTAATTTCATCAATTTCCAAGATCATCCATCAATTCATCATGGGAAAGGCAAAAGCCCAATCCTTCAAGGCACAATACTCTTTGGGTTCGTTATTTCTCATCTCTTCTTTCCTCCTTCTTCTTCATTAACTCCCTATTAATCGCAATAATTGAATCCATCGCAGATGAAAGGCAGCAAGAATCACAGGAGATCATCGCCAAGTACCCTGATCGAGTTCCTGTGAGCTCTCTTTTATTTCAGTATTATGCTTTTCTTTTCCGATTTTTCGATAAGGTTCATGATTTAGTCAAATTTCTCATTTTAGGCTAGTTTATTTTGGAATACAATCGATCTTCGTATTAACTGGTCAACTGTTAAATCATCATTGATTATGAATTTATAATATTGGGGACATTTTCTGTATATGAAGATTAGTTCTTGCTAAGGACATTTTCATTTTATGGACTTTTTTTTTTTTTGAAACGGCTAAGATTACAACTAATTTACTCGTACCAATACCACTTTTACTTCCTAAACCACCTTATGCCTCCTTATGCCTCCACCAGGGAATGGACTCTCCACCTCATCCTTACCACTCCAGCTCCATTCCACTGCACCACCTTATCCCCTCCCCATTTTATGGACTTATCCTAGATTGAATTTTAGTATCGTTGCGGAATGCCTACGATTCGTAAATGATCAACTATTTCCTTGGAGCTTAAACTGCTGAAAAGAATGACCTGTTTGTGCAACCAACATTTTACTTTTGTTCATGTCTTGGATACCTTTATTCACTTAATTGTTCAACAGGTTGTTGTCGAACGGTACACTAAAACAGACCTCCCTGAAATGGAGAAGAAGAAGTATGTTTTCTTTCATTCTTATTTCACTTTTGTAGTTTTTCGCTCATCACTGCCTTGGGTTTAATGCATATTACTTTTCTACAATGGCTTTATATATGTTTTATGGTGAACTTATTTGTGTCTTTGTTCATGTATGGGTGTGTTGATTCACCTGAAAAGCGTATAGATCTCCAGCATTGTCATAATAGAAAATTTCTTATGTTTTCATTTTCATTTTGTGCGGTATTGGCAGCTGCCACCACGTTGCGTTGCCATTCTAGTAACACAGTACAATTTTAGGATGCCCTTGCTCTTTTCAGTGTTTTATACATACTACCTTCTCCAATTGGTTATGAAATAAGAATTCAGTCATAAATATACTATGAGGTGTCTTTAGTTTAATCTTATACAAATTGATTGATGGTCTTGCAACAGATTCCTTGTACCTCGAGACATGTCCGTTGGTCAATTTATCCACATCCTGAGTGGCAGACTTCATCTGGCTCCTGGGAAAGCTCTCTTTGTATTTGTAAAGAATACATTACCACAGACATGTAATATTTCCATCCTATTTCTTCCTGCAGTCACACATATAAAAGCAGGAGTAGCTTGAGACAATCATATGCTTGTGCAATTTACAGTTATGCAAAGCTAAACCACACCCGTTCAGATTGTTGATGGTGCTCTTCTAGATTCAATATTGTCCTCTGACATGGTAATCTTGTGTTTTGCAGCAAACCTGATCGAGACTGTGTATGACTCATTTAAAGATGAAGATGGATTCCTTTACATGCTCTACAGCAGTGAGAAAACCTTCGGTGGTGCTCGTGCTCTTTAGATTTCAATTAACTACTAGTTGTAATTCCACCGTCTACATCTGTGGTATGCAGATCAGATCATCCATGTATATTAATCGGGTGTTTGTACATTATCAAAATCTGTAATTAATCCAGTGTTCTGTTCATCTGTTGTATGTTCATGATTTATGAAGAACAGATAATCAATAAGCTTGTACAAACTTCTTTGCATGCAAATGTCAGTATTAAATTGATACTATGAATCTATGATATTGTTAGACACATGCCACATTTTATGTCACGTATAGCTCTTCTTGACGTTCTAAAAAGTACTGGTAGTATTTCAATTTGCACAGGAGTACAAACATTAACGATTCTAATGGTAAATAATACAGTAATTGCTTGTTATCTGCTCGCCCTACTTGAACGTAACTGAATGTAGAGGAGTCCTTGTATACTCGAACATTGTAGTTGCCTAAACTTTGCATCACTGTGTGGGTGTTCGTATCGAAACATTAAAATATCCGAAATGTGTTTTTCTTTTTGAAGACTCAGGAATCTTAATTTTAATCCATCTTTCAATAGGAAATAGGATGAAGGAGAATAATGGCCATGTAAATTTCCAGGAGGACTAATGTTGACTAATACTCCCTGACGAAAAAGACAAAAAAAAAAAAGAGAAAAAGATACTGGGCTATATTTGCTCTAATATACTGTCCCTTTCTGATTACGGTTTCCAGCAAAATGGATAAAAAAATAAAAATAGTATGTCAAGGCATGAATCAAGTCAAGCCAGCTAATCACATTCATATAGTATCAATCACAAACTTCCCGGCGTTCATTTTACTTATCACAAACTCAACTTTTTATATTTTAAATGAAAAAAAATCATATTCTATTCACTCCCGCTGATATTATTTTTCATTCAACCTCACATAATTGAGTAGTAAGGGATAGTTTTCAACTTGCCATTTTTATACCTTAGATACTTAACTATCTACTCATCACTTTCAAACACCAAGAGAACTTTTAGAAGTCTCTTAATTTGACAAAACAAATCTCTATCACTGTATGGGAGATTTCGATAAGGTTGTGCTTGTGCAACCGTGGAGTTGGGAGGAGAACAAGTTGTTTGAGGTTTCGCTGGCAGCAGTGGACGAGAAAGATCCTAGTCGATGGGAGGTTATGGCAGCCATGATCGGAGGGCATAAGAGCAAGGCGGACGTTGAGGAACATTTCACCAAGTTACTGCAGGATATCCAGATGATTGAATCCGGTCAGCTGGATCACAAGATCGAGGAGTATGTAATTTCTGCATACTGATCTCGCTCCACTACGATGTCAACCCTTCAGCACTTACAGGCAGGTTTGCTGCAAATGCCTGCTAAGCAGTGAGTCATGCCAGTGGAAAGAATAGAGTTGCTGAAGCTGAACCATGAGCTAGATAATATATTCAGTATTTGGTATGAAAGCGTTCTCATTATCTTTTAAGCCCTCAAAAACTTTCTGGCATACCAAAGCAACAATAAAAATATGATATTGCTAAACCATGCTGCTGCAATGTAAGTATATATGAACTGTTGTATATTCACTTGATGATCAGTCAAAAAAAGTACAGATAGTATGCTTTTTTGTTACAATTGCTTTCATTTTCAATACATGTCATAGTTAAAGTAGAACCAAAATGACCTTTCTGGGATTACTTGATTTGAGGGCAAAACCTTCATTTTTTTATGGCATGGCTAAGTATTCACCATTTGTAGCTTTATTTTGTTGCCAGTACTCTAACTGTTATACGAGCAGAGCTTCAGCTTGAATTGATCTGCTTCAGATTGTAACAGCTCGATACCAAACAACTTGTATGACTGGTTTAACTCAGGTGAGAACGACGTCAAAGTCACTTAGAGTCCATTCAGCTACTTCATCCGGATTACTAACGAACATTTCTGTTCCCACATCAAGGGAGGGCCACAGTCTTCTTGCTGGAGTACTACCCGGATCCTGCAACCAAAACCGGCTTCAAGAATCAACTGTTTGTTACTAAAAAATAATACTAGATCTTATGAAAAATGAAAATTTACTTAGATGTACATAAATTACTTGTATCCTTCCAAAAGGCCAAGTGTAATTATTTTCAGGGAGGTAGAAGCAAGGTTTCCTCTATGCTATAAGATGTTGTATTGCAGCATGATGCTTTAGATGGTGTGCCATATGATAATATGTGGCAATACAACACTACAACATGGTGTAGGGTAGAAAAACCGTACAAGCAAGTATCTTGAAACAGTAAGGTGGGACAAGTATGAAATTAAAGGATTTAAGTTCTCAACATGCCTGATAGAAGTAAAGCCTACTTGATAGCCCACCAACGTCAAGCTCCCACGTCCTCGCATCACCAACCCAGCCCTGTCCTTGCTTTGTCGGGTATCCATACTCAGCCCAGATCGGATGAGGTAGTAACTGAACCAACTCTTGTGCCTGTGGATTACTATAAGGATCGCAAATGCTGTATGGCTTCTCCAAGTGCTGGGCATTGCCAGGAGCACAATAGTAATGATAAGCCCCATAAGGAAAGTTAAATGTATCGTTCCTCAATATCTTTGTGTTGTTGGGAGTGATATGGTAAGGTGGGCAATTGCCAATACCTGTTGGACTGCACCAGGCAGGAGTTGCCGGGTTGATGATCATTTCACTGTATCTTGTAACGTCAGTGAGGACATCTCCGTCACATGGGGCACCGTTGTTCTTCCAGCAGCTTCCAATGTCTATTAAGTAGAACTGGCTCTTAGGCCCTCCCCCTTGTTTTATGTCCAAAGTTAACCTTACCTTGAAATTTGGGGATTCTGGAACCTGAATCAGAAATTAAACATGTTACCTCACAGTATGTACTCTTTATGTCCTCGAGGACCTCGACTAAGAATTCGTGTTTCCAAGTTAAATATGCTTATAATATATTGGATATTCGTGCAGCATGTATGTCGCATATAATGCTGAGTATGGTAAACAAGAACGAAGGATATTTGTCCTTGATGAAAACAGAACATACATTTACGTTTGTAACAGCTAAACAATTTAAACACGAAATGTAGCATGTATGATTCATTATGACAGCAACATCAAATGTTTACCAGCACTTAACAATACTATTTCAAACAACACAATTGGTGCAGGAACTAATCACAGTTTCTTTGTAAAGAAAAGCATCAAGCATGTGTTTGGTGACCAAGCGTAGTAGTTAGGAGGAAAACTATGTATCCCCATTAAAGGCCTTCACCAGCTGAGACTTGACTAAGAACTACATTGAAATCCTATCCAGGTCTCTACTATAACCACCAAAACCAAGGGACCATTTCAGAAGTTTAACCTTTTCTTAGCAACTAGTAACAAATTAAGCTTGTATGATGTAGATGAACCTGGACAATACTATACAGACAAATTATGAATTAAAAACAGGTTTCGGAAACTTACAGCCTTGAGCATTCCCCTTGTATCGTAATGATAGCCGCCCGAGAACCCTTTCGTTGCATCAGCTCTGAGATAGAGCATAAGCCACGGATAGTTCTTGGAAGTCGTAAGTTTATGACTAAAAGCCCAACTCCCTACCCCAACTTTCTTCTCCCAAACCACCTCAAAGTAAGAAGCACTCCCTTTCCCAGTCATGGAACTGGAGTCATAGGTTCCATTAAACCCACCCCTCATAGTTCCATCGCCATCCAAAGACGTAGGCTGGTGGTACAAAAGCGGCTGGTTCATACAACCCTTTCCAAAACAGGGGAAGCGTCCTGGACTAAAAGGCGGTGACTTCTTCCCATTTTCCGGACAGAAACCAGATTCCGAGTCGTAGTTTCCATTTTTTAACATTACCATCCAAAACTGCCAGGGGTTTGGTGTGTCTGAGACTTGGCACAGTGAGCCCAAGTACTTCTCCTTCTCCACGGCATATAAGTCTGGATCATTTAAGGCTTTCGGATTCAGTCCGGGGAATACCTGCCCAATACCAAGCTTATTTTCCGCTTCAGTCACTTTGTGCATTAATGAACCATCTGTGATTGAAGATACATATGATTTGAATTTGAACACAAATCAACACAACCTTGTTACCAGGACAAAATTTCTTAAATAATCCGTGATATTCAAATCAATAAGGTAAATGAATAACTTGCTTGTATGAATTTCAGTAACTACCTACAGGCCCTTTAGCACACCACTATATTTATTGGTTATCATCTTTGGCACTCACTTATAATCGACTAGTACAGTAACATCTTAATCTTATAACTAATTTTAACCCGGTTTTCAGAATTTTAGTTGTCAGACAAGCAACCTCCATTTTCCAATCCACATTAACTTGCTTAGCTTAACTAATTCTTCCAAGTTGATGAGTCAATCACATGAAAATTTAGTTAAATGCACAGAAAGAGCCAGCAAAAATCTTGAAAGTATACAGAAAACAACTAGTTTGTACTTGTTTAAGGCTTTCTCTTCAACTGTAATTATTGGAACTGAATCTGAACTGAGCTGAATTATAGTATAAAATGTAATTAACTAATCAGTGAACTAAACTGAATGAGTTTGCAGACAAAGCCAAAATCAAGCAAGGAAGATATATAGAGAGTAAAAACAAGGAGATAGATCTGGAAAAAGAGGAAGTTACTTGAAGAAAGATCAAAACAATCAGCAGCTCTGGGACTACCCATGGAATGTGCTTCTTGGCCGACTTCATTGCAAAAGTTCCAACCTTCAAACGCCACTCTCAGCCCGTCCCGCCGCATTCCCGGGTCGCCCACCGCGCTACTTCCACCACCACCACGACCACTATCTCCTTTCACATGACCCAACATCATCATCAGTAATAATGGGACAACACTTAAAAATAATTGCTGTCCCATTTTCATCATTGTTGGTACTTTGGTTAATAAGTTTGTTTATGTATAAATAATAATGTATAGAGTTTCTTTCAATACTCCATAGCCAAGAATAGTATTGTTAGCTAGCTAGGTAGAGGTAATACTAATTGGGATGGATAATGATCAAGAAGTTGGGTTGAAAGGAAGTATATATGCTAAAAATGGTTGAAGAGTAAATGAGGTAGCTAGTAGATTTTACAAATGGGAATGTCGTCTAGTATGCAGTTGTTCCCGTGGGTTACTGTCGCAACTCCCAACAGATTGGTTGTCTCTTTCTTTCGCGTTCACTTTCTTACTTTCGGCCCTTTTTTTGTCAAACTGTTTTTGTCTTGTTTCTTCATATGTTCTTCCGCCAGGAACGGTCAAATCTCAATTGCCTCAAACAAACAAGTATCAAAATCGACTATCAACATATTGCTCATTGTACATGCCCATTGTAAAGCGTATCAAATGTGCTCTGCCTTTCTCTTAAAAATTAATCACTTCAACATAGACTATATTCCACTAATTAGTTGATGTACATGTATTCCCGTTCAAAAGATCGAGACTATTATTGTTATTCATTAACCATTTATACTCCACTCCATGTCACACATAATGAATATTCATACACACGGTTAGAATTAGTCTATAATCCATGTTCTCCAATTGACAATTGCCCAAATGCACATTGCCTAAGTGGGGTACATATTGGGCTACCGAGTGGCTATATTAGTTTGGTCGCTGGTGAAGACGAAGGATGATATGTAATAAGTTTGATGTGAATAGTTCTGTCAAATCGTTAGAGTGGGCTTCATCATCATCGGAATGGGATATAGAAGATGGTGTTCGCTTTGCCCTTGGTATTCTTAAATCGTAGGTTCGTAGAAGGTGACTCATTGTTCATATCATAATTCAATCCGTTTTCAAGTATCTTAAGTCTCTTCCCTTTTGAGCAAAATCATTGGGCTCAACAAATTGGGCTTATGTAAAAAAGGTCCAATTCCAATGAAAGTAATAGCGGTTGACATGTGGCGCTCACGATTGGTGGACTCGTCCTTGCCTATTTAGATTGTCCCCGTTGGGGGCGCGATGGCGCGGCGCGCGGCACGGCGCCGCGCCACGATGCCCCCATTGGGGTTGGTTTTAGACACATATGAACGAACTTCAAAGTTTTAATCTCACTTGTGTGGAATTAACGAAAATGGATCGATTACCAACCTTTTGAATTGTTTTAGGTTTATGGAATTGTTATAGGGATGTGTAAGACTGAAATGTGTAAGAAACAACCAATGGATTTTGAAATTTTGAAGGTTGTTTTATTAATTTAAATTGTCAGCAATTGGATTTAACTATATAATAAAGCATTATAACTTGTTTTAGTCAAGGAATGGTGCATACTTTACATCAAACGACCTTTTAATTATCTATGCAAAAATTTAAGATTGAGCTAATGGGGTTGATATGTGGGTCATTATTATTAATGGTGTTTTTTTTTAAACGATAAAGGTGACTCGAACCCCGATGTAATAATTGGAAGTAAAATATCTTATCAACTGAGCCCGCTATTTATGATGGTTAAAATGTGAATAATGTTTTACACTTTACAAAAAAAAGTATTGAAAAGCAGTAGTAAATTATCACAAATTTGTATTTTGACATAATATACTAACATACTACAAATTTGTAATTTGAATTTAGAGCGAACTGAAAGTTTCAACTCCACAATCAGCGGAAGAACGAGAAAGACTGAAGTTGACAACCAGGATCAAGTAACATGAATGAATTCGTCTCCTAGTTAGATGAGTAATCATTCGCCAATATCAAAATTTGTATTGTTGCGTTCAGCTCAATTCTCAATCACTAAACACAATATATAACTAACCAATTGGAATAGTAATACACCAACAACTTACAAACAATCAAATCAGAATCGATCAAATACTCAAACAAATTAAAATGCGATGGTTTACGACAATTGCCTACATCCACGAGAGTAATCATAGATTCTTTTATTGATCATATCAACAACAATGATACAACAAAGCTACTACAATATCGAATTACAAAGTATCAATCGAAAGAAGTAGAGAATTGCACAAGTAGGAAGAAGAAGATGACAATTACAAATTCTGTTATGAATCATAATCTTAATGAATAGTAGAAGTATTTTGAGCCTTTATACATGTTATGATATGACGGGTGAGCAGTTAATTTGGGAATGACACATGAGTTACTCCAAGTGAAAACACGGTTCCAACAAGTTATTCCTTGAGCCAGCTCATAAAACATACCCAGTGACTGTCTTAATTTGTAACTGCTGCTGAACCTTTCCTCCCTTTCTTCACAATTTGACCTCCATGAATTGAATTTATGTTCACATGTACATCCTATGTTTAGAACCCACCAAATCAAAGTTAGTTTACTCTTGTTGCCAGCCTGTCTTCAATCTCTTATTTTAATTGTGTGTGATTAATTTCTGTATCGAATAATTTTATTATTTTACTATGATATTGATTGATAGTGGTGGTGATTTCTCTAGCCTGGTTTGATTTGTTTTGATATTTTTGATATTGAATAAAAAAGCTCAACTCGGATTGGAACCTAAGACCACCCCCAACGGCCCACGCCGTGAGAGGCGTCGTGAGGAGCCACGCGCCGTGGCTCCTCCAACGCGGTGGCGCCAACGCGCCATGAGGCATTTCGTGGCCTCCCGCGTTGTGCTCCAACGCGCTGTGCTCCCAGCGTCATGCCAGCAGCAGCCAATCGGCTGCTGCCACTTGGCGCGAGCTGGCTGTTCTTTTTTTTTTTTAATTTTTCTCTGTTTGTCCAATTTCAAACGCGAATAACTCGAAAAATATAAATGTAAAAAATATATAAAAATTACCAACGGATTC
>JAYMSP010002317.1:0-24956 GCA_036897095.1 Plantago elongata
TACTATAATATTATTTTATTCGGTACGTTCAATAATTCGGTTTTAACGTCGAATCCACTCGACATTAAAATACGAGAACTACTCTAAATTATCTACGCTATTTTTCTACTCGTATAAAATAAAGAAATTAATCTTTTTCAGATACTAAAAGTCGAGAAAAATTCACGGACCTTACACATAGCATATATATTTCTCTTATGAAATGTAAGAGTATGATTTTTGACAACATATTAGTCGTTCACCCATTTTGAAATTCAATTTAAAATTATTTTATTTTGTTTCACAATTTTTAAATATTCTTTTATTAATATTTATATCAATTTGTTTTTTAGTGAAATTATGAATTTTCTTTTATCGTTTTCTACGTTGTTTTACACTTCAATACACACATTATTATTTAAAAATATTTTATTTCATTATATTCGAGGACAACTTTTAAAGTATGACAAAGGCCCCTAAAATTTGCCAATAAATGAAGTTTTATCTAATCTATTTCCTACGAGTCCGGACCGGACCAATCGGTCCATGATCTTATCTAAATCGAAGGCTGGTAGAATCAAACTCCCAAATACAAATCGATCCGACTCATTGTTTGCGACTTCCTCTTCTGCTCAAACTGCGATCATTTTCTTGTTCACCTGAGCTATTAGGTATGTTCCATTTTCGTCCAATCGCATTCTTTAGGGGCTATCTAACCTCAATTCGTTTCGATTGAGGCTTCTTTTTATTGATTCTTCAAGTTTTCTGCACATTGATTTCTTTCTTGTTGTGAATTGTAGTTTTTTTTTTTAATGGGTAGTATTTCTTTTCCCTCAGTCTCGCTCTTTCCTTTCGCTTTCCTTGCTCTATGTGTTGGTTGTTGACGTTAGTAACTATTGGTATTGTTTTGGTTGAGTTAGGTTGTTCCGTTCAGCTCAACTTAGTTATGTTTCATACTAAAATTCAGTTTAGATAAGACGAAGACGACATAGCCTTAACAATTGTTGATTCTTAGCTTAGGAACTTTAGGAGACTTAATATTTTATATACATTACATACGTTTCTTCTTCCCCAGATAGCCTTCACACCCTTTGATTTTGTTTATCTGGATTCACACTTGGCTATGCTGCATTTGATTGTTACTTTTTCTGTATTGTTCTTTGCATTTCGGTATTTCGATATCGTGGAAAGTTTCATAATGCATTATGGAATTCCTTGCCATCTCTTTCTTATTGTGCTCTTCCTTACTGTAAACTCACACTTGTAATTTAGATGCACAATAATAACAATAATAACCTGTATCTATGGCCTTTTAGGTTTCAGTTAGAGCTTTAATTTAGAGGCAACTTCTTCGTCTTCTTCACTGGCTTCTCCGATAATTCACTAGGTTGATTGATCCTCTTTGTCGCTTGGCCACCGGGTCAGCGCCGGAAATTGTCCCGCTGCTGGAATCGGTATGACTTCAAGAGAGAAATAGATCAATCTACGTTTATTAGGTGATTGACCATTTCTGATTTAGGCTTCTTTTTTGATCTACATATCCGTGCTTCCTAGATTATTTTATGTTAATGAGAGGAAATGTGATATGATGATATTTTAAACAACTACTTTTTGTGTTCACAGAGATTTATCAACTAGATAAGGCAAGACTCATATAATGTCTACAAATGGGGCTGAGCCAGATCAACTTGCCAAGTCCCTCGATGATCTTTTTACAAATGTTTCTACAATGATCAAAGGCGAACTTCAGGTACCTATATCTGTGAAGATGTGCTACTTCAGTTCAATACTAAAAGTTTAAATGTGATCTGTAAACATTCCGGTTGATTGGGCTGTCAATAGCTTAAAAGAACCCTTGGCTTGTTTCCTGTTTTGACTTGGCTGTTAAAGTGAGGTAAAGATTCTGCTAGTTAAGCCGCACTATCTTGAAGGAACACACGACATGAATTCCTTTTCAGTTATTTAAGAAATTTACACGTTTTATGCAAGTAGAGTGATGATAGAATGGCTGAATATATGTTATTCTCAACTGTAAAGGTATAACAACTAGAACAGATGTGTAATTTCCAGGATAGTTTTTGTGTACTTTTTTGTTTTCTCATCCATATAGCGCGTTTGAGGTGTGTGCCGAAATTGCAGGCAACATAGTTATGTGATGATTTCATAAAGTCGTGAGGTTCTTTTTACTTGTTCTTATTTACCCCCAAACTAATTGAATCTCCAAACGTACAGGGAACAAATAATTTACTCCAACTATTGGAAAAGATGAATATAAGAGTTGCTGAAGAATACAATGGTTTTGGTGATATGGCTGAAGGATTACGAGTTTTTGTGGAGCAGTTGAAGTCGAAAACTAACAGCTTTGATGCCTATGTGCAACAGATTGATTCCATAGAGCAGCAAGTTACAGAATTCGAAGCTGTAATTTCTATGCTGGATAAATATGTTTCTCTGCTGGAATCTAAACTTCAATCTGTTAACCCGGTTCCTCCTTCATGAGCCACTGTTTCATAGATTTTGGTGTAATGGATACACATCTGATTGCTTTCTTTTTGTTGCATTTTGCTTCTCTTTGAACACTTAAGGGATCAACAAACACAAAGCTGTCATGAATAATAGCTCCAGTTTTCTACAATTTAACATAGAAGGTGCATATCACCCACACAAGTAAAGTGGCTAACAAACCACACAAATTAACAATTCTATATCATATACGAACATAAAAGGTGACTAGAATATTACCCACACAGGAAAAAAGGCTAACATACCACACAAATTTACAATCCTACAACATATACTTACAGCATAAGTGACTAGCATATCACCCGAACAAATAAAGGGCTAACATACCACACACATTAACAATCTTACATCATATACTAACATCAAAGTTGACTAACATATCACCCGATCAATTAAAGTGGCAATTAAAGTGGCTAACATACCACACACATTAACAATCATATACTAACAGTAAAGGTGACTAACATATCAACAAACAATTAAAATGACTAACATACCACACACCTTAACAATTCCACAACATACTTGATAAATAAAATCTTATCCTGAGCTCGTCGAAGTAGTAGGGTTTGGTCGAGTCAGACAGCGTCGACCACTTCTCTCCTCCTTCACCCGCCCTCTATCTACGAGTCTTAATGATCTTCATCAGCTCCTCTGAGACATACTTCGGCCAAAATCTGCAAACATCAATGAAACCACAAAATAAATGAAATAATTATTAGTAAATTACAAGAACATGTATACGTAATATAATTTATGTATTTACAAAAGCTTAAATCATTACTTATCCGATCCATTGATGAACATCCCTGGCTTCCCTAGATACTCAAGATCCTTCACTATCTAAAGGTCGTATGGACAACCATCGTCTGAGAACTCCTCGAAGTCATAAGATGTAGACACACTCTCATGATGTGTCGGGGTCTGGCTGACATGAGTCCCACCAGAAGTCTAGCTTCGAGAACCACCCACATCATCAAGTGGTGTACTACCACCACCAGTATCTCCCCACTCTCCGGGATCCCACTATATCTAGGTAGGTGATACGTTTACTTCATGTGGCGCGGCATCTGCATGAGCATATGACAATGAAGAAGACAAAAGTATTAGTACATATATCAGAAGCATGAATTTGCAAGATAAATCAACTTAGTAAGAGTAAACAACATATAACACAACATATATTACGAAACTATGATGCACACGTACCCTCCTCATCGTCGTCGTTGGTTAAGTCCACAAATTCGTCATCATTAAGTTGTGTATATTCATTAGATGCATGTACATGATCACTAGTTGTATCATCAGTAGACTTTTCTTTGTACGAGTTGGTAATTGATTTGTCTATACGAATATACTCTACCTTGGAGCGTGCTCGTATATGTATAGCAGTAAACCAGTTTGTATTATTGCGTTTCAGACTTGGATATTCAAATAAGACGACCCGGTTTGCTTGATCAGACATGATTAATGGCTTAGCTCCATTGTACCCTCATCATGCTCCTCCCGTACTCTTTACTTGTGCCACTACATTTTGTCAGCACAGGCGTTTGAAACGTACAACCTCTTCAAACGAGGTGCGAGAGGGAAATACCACATTTTCTTATGCGGGAGATTTTTCCTCTGACGTTTATTTGAGGTGAACTACTTGTAACGTTTGTATCGATCCTTCCCACAGAACTTGCATTCCAATATATTTTCATCCTCGCCCCAATAGATCATGCACTTTTCTAGACAATAATCTATGGTTTACATTGGCAACCCCATTCCCCGCATATTTTTCTTTGTCTGGTAAAAGTTACTGGGAACTAGGTTTGGGTTCGGATTGAGTTCCTTCATTAGTTGTACCCACTTATCGAAGTTCGCTTGATTGTTATTCATTCCGAACTCATAAGGGGAAATGAACACCCCTTTCGGCAAGGTGAAATTTCTTTCGATAGATGTCCCATGCGCTCATAACGGAGGAGGCTATTGGGCCGGAGGTTCCGGGTCCCTCTCAGTGATGTCCGGAGGAGCTTCTTGTGACGAAGCGGTTGTCGTATGCCCGTCACTGGGTCGGCTCCTCCTCGCTCGGGTGGTACTCCGAGTCGCTGCTGTTTTTTGAGTATGAGGTCTACCCCGAGGACGTCCTACTGGGATTTCAGTTGGGGGTGAAGCTATCCGTGTCGATCTCCTGGGTCTTGCCATTCTTTGAATAAAGGAACTAATCCGAGCGACATAACTTTTCGTTTGGTTTCCCACATACGACGCCAATTATGTTTAGGTAAAAGCCCCAACCCTCGGGTGTAACAAGAACTGACTAGCTCCAACAACTTAGGATACTTCGGCAAGTGCAAACTTCGGCCCCGAGCACGATCGCTTGAGATTCGATCCTACGCAAGTGACTTGAAGGGGGGGTTAGAACCTTTGGATCCGGCTTGCCCTTGGATCAAGCCGGTATGAGACTTTACTCGAGAGTGATTATGAGTCGCTCTGTATAATTAAAGGTCTAAAGATTATAGTAAAGTGAGAAGATTAAGTGAGCTTGTTGATTTACCTTGAGAAGTACACCCTATTTATAGAGATTCATTCCCATTTAGGGTGATACCTTTTGGATTGTGCCAATTGTAGGGCTAAGATTAAGCCAACAAGGCTTAATTAAGCCCATTGACCAAATGATTGTTATAACCCATATAGATTCTGGGCCACAAGGCTAGATTAATCATCTGTATGATCTTTGGGGGTATTATTGTCCTCTTGTATGAGGAGACATCTGAGGGTAGTGGTCCAGATCTGATTTGTGCCCTCCGCTACTGACGTGCTATGATTTGACACACTTGGTTCTCTTTAGGTTCGGATATAGATTCATATGTGATTGAGGTCCGGACCTGTTTCCCTTCGGATGCAACATTTGGTCCGGATATCCCTTTCACGGTATTCTCGTACGTTTTGGCCTAGATTGACCTCGAATGATCATAAGCTCGGATCTACGAGGCCTTTGTCCTTATAATACCGTGATGTTTTAGGATCTATTCATGACACATCCAAATAACGGATCGGACATATTCCCGTATCAACAATTGTTATAGTTTTCGGATCTATTCTTGTTATTTTAAGCATTAACATCAGCGTTTTTAGCATATGTTGAGAAATTTATTTATGGTTTGAATTTTTACAAATACTTTGTCATAGTTTTAATAGGCATTGTTATAGTTTTATGATATACTATATATATTATGGTTTAATGTACCAATATTATTTTGTTAGCTTGTGTTGCATGTTCGTGCTTTGCTATAGTTTTAAGCATCATTGTCATGGTTGTGTTGAATGTTTACGCATGTTATTGTTTAACACAAATGTTATAGTTTCAAAACCTATTATTGCAGTTTAAAGCAACAACTTTGGCGAATTTAGCCCCTGGTGAAATATTTATGATTTGATTTTAAACATCAGTGTTATAGTTATTCATAGCTAAAAACGAATTAAGGACGCTTGGAGCGCCCTTAATTCTTGCGACGGACATAGCTACGAATAATTATTCGTAGCTAAATAGGTCCTAGAGACGAACCAAGCGACCTAAGGACAACGAACCGGTCAATGGTTCTATTCATCGCACAGTTCGTCGTCGGCTCATCACTTCGATGTTAGCTACAAATAATATTCGTAGCTGGCCGGTCTAGGGATGGAAAGAGTAGTTACGACCATTTATTCGTAGTTGGGTCCGTCGCTGAGGTCCCAACTACGAATCGCTAGTCGTACATCTACGAATGGATCCGTCGTTGTACGACCAGATTTTTGTAGTGGACATGGTTATAGTTTTAAGAAGTACTATTACGAGTGAATCATCAATGTTAATGTTTTTAACTTGTTTTTCATGTTGTGCTTTGTTATAATTTTAAAATGTGTTTTTGTAGTTTTAAAGTGCATTGTTATTATGGTAAACGTTAATGCTACTATATTTATTTTATGTTGAATAGTTGCATGTTATTGTTGTTAACGCATATGTTACAACCATATAACCAATTGTTGTAATTTTAAGCATCAATATTAATGTTTTTATATTTTACTAAATATTTATAATTGTAAAAATATTTGTTATGGTTTTAAGAGGCACGATTATGATTTTATATAGTAATGTTATTGTTTTAAGTTTGTGTTGCATGTCACTGCTTTGTTATATTTTTAAAATGCACTGTTATGGCTTTATGCATAAATGTTACTGTTTTTTTTGCATGTATTGCACGTTTCTTCTTTATTTCAAGCAAACATGTGATTGTTATAGTGATAGTTGTTATGATTTTTACCCAGTTAGTGAATATTTAATGCATGTGTGATGATGACATCGAGTTTGATGATAGGTATCTCAAAGTTGCCAATGCAGTATTGAATCAACAAGCACATGTAATAAAAGATAGAGAGCTGAAGTGTACCAAGTTTAATCGGGACTTTGATCAACTCAATTGTATTTGCGTAAAAACATTGAATGAACATCTATTGTTATTCTTTTACGAGAATAGATGCTTTAAAGTCTTTAGATGACTAGATGTTCATGTAGTTTATTTTAAGTTTGTTTATTGTTATTTTAATAACTTTCATGGAACTTTTATAGACTTGTTTAATGGTATTAGGTTGTTCCATAATATAACAAGTCATCATAAAAATATCATGGAGGTTCTTAATACCATCACACCATTTGTTTAAAAATTAGTAGAAAACGTTAAAACTATAATTAAAAACATTGTCAACACGTTAAAACCATCATATCATCTGTTAGAAAATTAACAAAATATGTTATAAATGTAGTTGAAACTTTAAATGCTAACAGCTTAAAATCATAACAAAATCTATTAAAAACATAATAAAAATGTGAGTTTCGACGATTTTTAAAAAAACTCGGCCAGTTAGCTAAAACAAAAAATATCGTGAAAAATCACAAAAAAACATAATTTTTCTATATTTTAAGAAAATCTTACCATTTCCAAGATTTTGACTAAGTTGTCAGCATGTTACGTCAATTTTGGCCCCTCTTTTTTTTTTTAAAAATAAATAATCACTATTATAATTGTGGTATTACAATCATACATTAAATATATTCAAATCACCCGCATATCAATCATTACAAATAAATCACTCATCAACTCATCTAGCATACACTAGAACACAAACCCACTTCGACGGGATTGAACCCATGACCTCTAGGATTATGGCATGAACTAGGCCTCATTGGCTCGACATTTTTTTGATCTACTCTATAAAACTTGATACCATCACATACATTCATTGCAATGTTTATATTTTGTGAGGATGAATTAATGATAAAGAAATCGCTTGCTTACAATGAAAAGACGCTTTAATGTTTCAGGATGACGATGATGTATTATGTAACGAAATCATATAGTATATACTATAACCACAAAATATGTTATGGAAATGACGCCCAAATATGTAACGAAATCATATAGTATATACTATAACCACAAAATATGTTATGGAAATGACGCCCAAATATATTCCAGGATGATTATGGTGTAAAAGACGCTCTGATAATTTGAAAGTGCCGATAATGTAAAAGACATCTCTAATATCAAGATGACAATGGTGTAATATGTAATGGAATCATAACCAAATCAGGTCTCATCGGCACCTACAGTTAGTGCACTCCGATCGGTTAATATCAATCCAACAAGGAATAACATTTACATAGAATTATTATTTCGCAAAACATATATAACGTGGCTCTAGATTACCGTTCACACGCATATCATGTGCCATTATTATAGAACTAGTGACACACATTGTGCGTGTGAAATTACACCTAAATTTTCATTATATACTTAAATTGAGATTTTACTAATACCGTTTCAGAGCAATACGTGGTCAAACTTTAATTTTGTTGACTAGAAAAAGTCAAAATGAAACAACTAGTATATTTTGTTTAGATGTATGTTACAAGTTTTGCAAATTGATTCAAACGATCGAGTCTTTAAATTTTTTTTTCTAAGGTATTGACGAGAACAAAGCCTACACTAAATTTGCTTAGGAGGAAACCTATAATGATGATTGAGGTCACTTCGATACCCCCTGAAAACTTAGTATATTAGGTAATTCTTGACAATATAAGCCCGTCTTTAAATAATTTATTTATAAATCATTTCTCGTAAAACTTAAACTTACTTAATTATTAATAGCATTGATTAGACCGTTTACTATAATCTCTGATGAGCTCACAAAAATAAGATGTATACACATAAATTTTACTGGTCAAAGCTAAGATTATGCAATATATTTTCCAGGTCACTGAACTCACGAAAAGCTTGTCAAAAAAATATATTTTAAATTGATTTTGTTGATTTTATTCAGAAACATACATATTAACGTTTTGGTTGCGACTCAAAACAATGTACATTTAAAGGATTATTCTTTTATTCTGTAACTTATACATTAGAATATTTTTCAACTTTAACAATTAATCGTAAATTTACATAGATATCAGAATTTATGTGAACGAACAAATATAACTGATAAAATTATAGAGTAAGTTCAAAATATGTGTAGCATGTGACGTAATTTATAGTGAATTTAAAAAAAAGAAAGAGAGCAGAAAAAGTGGAAGGGGAAAAACAAAAATCGAAAAGGCATATATATTTAAATGAAAATTATAGAGTTAATAAACCCTGGAACTGGAACACAAAACCAAAACCTAGCCTCCGCCACTTTCCTCGTCGTCTCCAATCTCTTCATATGAGCCGTCTCCAATCTGTTCGCCATAAATCCAAGACAGAAGATAACACCACCACCACCACCACCACCACCTCGAAGATGTTTAAGATTTATAAGTGTAATTCCTTGGAATGGAAGCCCACCGCCGTCGTGGCTCTAGCCACCAGCTCCGACGGTTCCAAGGTGGCCGCTGCCCGCGCCGACGGCGCTCTCGAGATATGGCTAGCTTCTCCCGGTTCTGTCGGCTGGCACTGTCAGCTCGTAAGATATATTCAAACAGTTTAATTTAGTACTGGCTGGGTATTTTGTACCAATTTGTTGTTTCAATTAGTACTAAATTAAATATCTGTTTTGTTATTCTTCGAATTAGACAATTCACGGGGAAGTTGATTCCACCGCGACTTCGCTTGTGTGGTGCCGGTCGGGCCGGAGAGATGGGCAGCTCGGTCGATTGTTTTCCTCCAGTATAGATGGGTCGGTTTATGAGTGGGATTTGTTTGATCTTACACAAAAGGTTTGTGAACTAATTAAACATTGACCTAGTCATTTCGAGTTTCGTTGATTAGCTTTTCAGATTTTTGTAAAAAAATGAAGTCAAGTTGGAATGTTTGTTATTATTATGGCCTGAAAAATTCGGAGCTTATTGAGCTGTTTTGAGAAGATAATAATCTTGCTTCTAGCTGATAAGAAGCACATGTATGTATTAGTACTTGCAGAACCTTGTTAATTAAGCTACTATGAATTGAATTCGTATTGCACGAAGTTGATTTTGTCCTAGTTTTAAAAAATGTAACCCTATGAGATGCTGAGGGAGAAATTGTGAGGATTTTTAATAATGTCACCTAGTCAACTTATTCTGCATACATTGGTAAAGCACATCTGTTTATATTGTTGGTACTTGCAAAATGTAAACATTCTTGTGAGAGGCATAACCATGTGGTTGGATTGCAAAAGAAGCAATTGTGATGATACTGATGGAGTACCACTTCTTGTGCGGTGTACTATTTCGCAGAGGGTTCTGGATTCCATCAACGTCTCTATATGGCAGATTGCAGTGCAACCTCGCGATGACTTGCAAAGCAACTCGGAGCTGGAAACCAAACCTTATCAGAATGGCCATGCCAGTCCTCCAATTCAAAGTGACATTGATGAAGAGGAGAGCAGCAGTGAAGATGAAGATGATGGCAAAGCAGTCCAGCTTCATGATGAAGATGATTCTAGGAGCACGCGCCTCGCAGTTGCCTGTGATGATGGCTGTGTGCGAATATACAGCATTCATGATGATGATGATACTCTTACTTACACTAGAACCCTGCCGAGGGTCAGTGGTGAGTCAGATTCTGTCCAAAACTCCTCTTTTTACTTTTGGTTTGTCCATTCCAGCTGCTAAAATCTCTTATTTGCAGGGCGCACATTAAGTGTAGCGTGGAGTCCGGATGCCAGTAGGATATATTCTGGGAGTAGTGATGGGTATGTTGAAGTTGCTTATGGCTATTCTTTCTATAAGTTAAAATCAATATATTGCTAGAATCTGGCTGCTGCTACAAAATGTTGATGTTCGTTTTGTTGGTAGCTTATAGGAACACTTGTTCAATCATACCATTACTTTCTGCTTCTGTCCTCCATCTCATTTATTACTTTCAATACTTAGGTTTATAAGATGCTGGGATGCTGTATTAGCTCATGAGATATACAGAATAACAGTGGGGTCTGCAGGCCTGGGCACTGGAAGCGATCTCTGCATATGGTCATTACTTGCATTGAGGTACAGTATCCATGTTCATTACTTAGTAACTTAGTATCATGTGGATAGCAGTTCACTTGTTTGTGGCCTGCACTCAGTGGTAACTGTTGAGTTTGTTGGTTTCAGGGGTGGTGATGTTGTTAGTGGGGATAGTTCTGGTTGCGTGCAGTTCTGGGATGGACGATTTGGAACTCTTTTGCAAGCCCATTCTTATCACAAGGGTGATGTGAACGCACTAGTAGCATCCCCTAACCATAATAGAGTGTTCTCTGGTGGTTCTGACGGTCAGGTAGATTCATGCTTCATTGTGCTGTATTAGGTTTATGTTTTTATGTTCTTCATTGGTTTATTTCCTGTATTAGTAGAAAGTAGAAACCTTGTTTCCTGTATCGGTAAAAAAAGATACAGTCACATAAATCTTCAATATTTTGAAATGAGGCCATTATAAAGCTTCATTCCTTGTCTCTATTATTTCTTACTTTGGTTATGGTTTTCCATTTAATGCTCAAATTGTTTTTTAATCTGAAAATTGTGGTTGATGACCTTTTATGTTGAAGGTAGAAAGAATAATGCTAACATGTATATCTGTGATACTAAGGGGGTATTTTCTTGTTTGCGAAAGCTCTGACCAATGAATCTTTATATCTTTGGAAAAGACATGTGCAAGATAAATACATATTACACATTCAACAAAGATAAGGATGCAAGTTTCATTTGATTGATGAAACCTATTATGCCTAAGACCCCAAGCTGTCTAGTATTTGTTTTCCGTGACCAGTACAGTTAATCTGACGGTTTGAATCCAGATCTGTGCTGAAGAGCGAACACTTGAGCTTTTTGAATAGGTGCAATATTTGGCAAGTTTATTTTATGCAGTTGTCATAGTGAATGAGTGGTATTTAAACATTTTCTATTACCTATATGTGATAGATTATCTAATAGCTATATGTTATTCTTGTTTCAAATTATTGCTGTTGCAGCTTTCACTAATCTTATCTTTTGTTTTTTTATTAGTCTGTCCTTTTGTGATAAATTTCCTTTTTGTAGGTTGCACTGTATAAACTCTCTGGTGATGCAAGTGGTTCTAATGATGTAAACCGCCAATCTGGAGCCATGAAGAAATGGAACTATGTGACATCGTCATCTAAAACTCATACCCATGATGTGAAGGCAATGACAATCGCTGTGCCTATCAGCCATGAAGGTCGTCCCGCGTTCATTTGTGTGAATGTCTTTTGTTTCTTTCTTATTTCTATTTCCCCTTTCTTTATATTCAAAGCTTTGGTGTTTTTTTCTAACTTATATTATCTTCCTGTCAGCAGATTTGCCGCCTGATGAAAAGGTCAAAAGATTACGTGGCAAGGCGAAGGCCTTAGACTCCAGCTACCATAAATGGGCTCATTTAGGCGTTCCCATGCTCATTTCAGGTGGTGATGACACAAAGCTATTTGCTTACCCTGTAAGGGAGTTCACTGAATTTAAACCACATGATATATGCCCTGCACCACAGAGAATGCCCATGAAACTTGTATCACAAACGATATCGAAGCAGCGTCCACTACTTTTAGTCCAGGCCTCTCAGTCTGTGGATATTTTGTGTGTCAGTGAAAAAGAAGGTCCATCAGGTGGGATTGCAAATGCTGAGTTAGCTGCTCGAGTTAGATGCAAGAGGAAGATCATATGCAGTGCAATATCTCCTTCAGGCTTGTCACTTTCCTATTCAGATAATTTCAAACCCGTGTTATTTGAATTTGAGACAAGAAAATCTAGCAAAAGGTCATGGAAACTGATTAAAAGGAAGCTGCCCCCAGAAATACCATATGCTCACTCCATGATTTATAGTTCCGATTCGACACAGTTAATATTAGCTGGGTGTGATAGAAGAATATATGTAAGTCTTGTCCTTCAATTTTTGTTCACTGGGATTAAGTCTTGTCCTTCAATTTTTGTTCACTGGGATATGCTTTTGCATTTTTTTTTCCTCAAAAAAAGAGAATGTCCAACATTTATGTGGTACAAGCCACAGTATGACACCCCCACCAATCACCATTTGCATCATGAAAACGATGTAAAGGAAGGCAAGAAAGAAACCAAAGCCATAAAAACTAAACCAAGCAGTTTTCTGTTGTCTGGATGAAGCAATTATTTGATGATTCTCCATGTATCTGCATCACAAAAAATGTTTTAGATATGCTGGCTGCTCGCAAGGAGCTTCATTAAGAAAAAAGTAGTCTAGTTTATCAAATAAGTTACCATGGTTAGCATATGATACTGGTAAGTGGATGAATATGAAGTTGAATATTCTCATTTCCTTTTATGAAATGTAGTCTGCTATTGATGTTCTCATGTATGCTAAAATCTCTATTGATTTTGTTACATAGTCCTGAGTATGCTAAATTGTGTATTTCTTGTTAATACGATTCTGGGCTGGTTCACCTAACCATTTACTCCTAATTCCGTGCCAGGTGGTAGATGTGGGTAGTTTAATGTTGATTCATACCTTCACTCCCTCTCGAAGAGATGGCGGTGATGAATTGCCACCTGTTGAACCTCCTATTACAAAAATGTTCACAAGTAGTGATGGTCAGTGGCTAGCTGCTATTAACTGCTTTGGGGATTTGTATGTATACAATCTCGAGACAGTAAGGTAGGACCAAGTTTTTTTAATGTTGTATTGGTATCAATATGATAAAATTTGTTTGGATATGAGATTATGTTGTGCTTCACATGTCCTCTCTTTGCTGGTGGAAATTGTTTATTGATGTAAGGTAATAATTATGATGCAGACAACACTGGTTTGTATCAAGATTGGATGGAGCTTCTGTTACGGCAGCTGGTTTTACTCCTCAAAACAGCAATATTCTCATTGTTTCAACATCCTCCAACCATGTTTATGCGCTTGATGTGGATGCCAAAAAGTTTGGTGATTGGTCCATGGAGCATACGTATACTCTGCCCCTGAGATATCGAGAATTTACCGGAGGAGTTACTGGTCTATCTTTCCCGCCATCTTCTAGTTCATCCCCTGTTATCATATACGGTCCCAGGTAATAGTTCGTTTTGTGCCACACCATGTTATATCTTTCCTGCCATCTTCTAGTGCTATATGTATATTCTGTTTTTAATTATTTGTCATTCTGCACCATTTTTACCTTTTTTCAACCATAAATGCTGTTCGATCATGTATGTGTTAAGAGTCATTGGATCTGGGATATTTTTAATTTTACTGGAGCCTTTTGGGAGTGTATATATTTGATTGGTTTGGAGCCCATAAGTTTGTAGTCTCAACTTTAATAATTATCCTCTTATAAGAGGAAGCAGTGATATAGATATTGCTACGGATACGTGGAAAGTTCTGTAAAACAGGATACAGATTCATTTTTCTGATTTCAGTGCTATATCATGTTCAATCCTTTCTTATTCTCCAACCCTAACAATCTAATTCTTGCTCTTCAGCTGAGGCACCATAACCCCATAGGTTAGGTACAATCCTGTCGATTGCGGATTTGTGCGGATTTGTGTTATAGTATAAGTATGCTAGCTTTGATGATCCTATGATGACTTTGCACTAACTTATTGATTGAATAATTTATAGTATGTAGTAGGATTGTAGTATTGATATTCTTAAAAAATAAAATGAATAAATGAAAATTGTAATATTGATATTCTTAAAAAATGAAATGAATAAATGAAAAGGAAGGATATTTATTTCGGAAGGAACTGAGTTAATGTGCTGATATGGTTTTCCACCCCACAGAAGTATCTGTTCCACAGCATTGTATAGTAAGTCAAATACTTACTTGTTTTGATTAAGACGGTATATGGTTTGCAGATAGTAGTCATTAATCATCTGGAGTTTTTATGGTTATTTTGACCTTACGTGTGATCCATGAAGAAGACATGTGAGCAAATCCAGACCGTTAAAGTTACAATTTGTCCATTTCTATATTTGCTGCTAGTTGGCCTTTTGTGGAATATATTACACATGCTTTCCGCCCTGTAGCCTATGTTTCAATAGCAGAACTAACAACTCTTTACTCACCAGGTCACTTTGCTTAATTGATTTTGGGAAGCCTGTTGATAGAGACACGGATGCAAAGCCCGTTGATAGAGACACGGATACAAAGCCTGTTGATAGAGACACGGATGCAAGTCTGCCTAATGGTCATGGGTTGGCAGGGAAGCCCCACAGCAATGGAGGACTAAAACGTAAACGGGAATTAGAAGGCAAACACTCTAGAAAGAACTTTGATATGCAGAGTCACAGAAATCCTGTTTTATTTGTTGACTACCTCTCTAATAACTCCCTGTTGGTGGTGGAGAAACCATGGCCACAAGTCCTTAAAACCTTGGATACTCAGCCTGTCCACAGACATATTTATGGGACATAATTAGTCTAATCACTGGCTAGCTTACCGCGTCCTTAGTTAGGAAGGCCCGAACAGTGCCTTCCATCAAATTTTGCTCTTACTATCTGCCTACTTTGAGATCACATAGGGTGTTGGGATGGGGGTTAGGTAAAGGCTGTCTTGACCATGTTCTGCTATGTATTTCTTGACAATTCTGTTGTACAAGTTTTAGTTATTCAAATTTGAAAGCACTTATTAAATTTTATTGGAAACTGTTTTGTGACTTTCTGTATAGTGGTTATCTCTTTTCATTTTCTCCTGTACAGTTGAATTTTACTTCACAAGTAGTACAAGCAAAGTATCTGCATTTTGTTGATGGGTGATTTCCGACAGATGTTTGCAGTTATCTTGTTGGTTTCGCACCACTTTCACGTTGTAGCAAAGGGTAAAATTTCCCATTTTCATGTCTTGGGCGGTTGATGAATGGTTAAAATAGCTGTAGTACTAAATGTTGAGTAGAATCTCTAGTACTGGGCAGTGGGCATAGGTGAAAAACATGTAACTTCATATAATACTGACACGTTGATAATGTTTTGTGATGGAGACAAGCTATAGCCAATTTGGTGTATGTCAAAGCAGTGTGCCTCAAAAGTTTGTGGACGCAGGAAATGAAATTGCTCTACTTTCCTCCATTTGGGCCCTATTCTTTTCGTCAATAGAATTGAACATATTGAAGTTGAATTGAACTAAATTTATTATAATAAAAAATAGTTAAACTAAATGAATTTCAATTGAATTAAATTGAATGTAACGAAATTAAACCGAACTGAATTTATTATAATAGAAAACAACTAAACTGAATGAATTTGAATTAAACTAAATTGAATATATTTAAATTGAACTGAAATTAATAATTTTTCAGATAAAGAGAACATAATCTCATTATTTTTCTTTTATGTCTAAATCATAATGTTTTATCATCTTCTTCCATGCACCATAACCTGCTAATGCAATACAAATATTACATATAACTTATAAACATTAATAGTACAATATCCTTTTGATTTCTCACTAAATAGTATATTAATATATGATGTTTGAAGTTAAATAATTCTAAACGATATTGTAGTTGAAAATGTGATATTGTTGATTTGCACAAATAGAAAAGTCATCCTCCTGCATATTACATAAAGAGAAAATAAATATTTAAAAATAATAAATAACAATGATAAAATTATAGCAATTAAATTTGGAGGCTTGGAGCCTCCACCTTCTACTTAAACAATGACAATTACGTATTGGATTCAAATTAAATTACGTGATTTGAATTGAATTACAAACTTGGTCACACTTTATGAATTATTATACTACTATACTTTAAACTTAAATAAATATAGTTAATGCAAAAATCTCCTTACTAGCACACGTTCAATTATAGTCTCAATGCTCAAAATTATATTGAACAAATATATTGATTGGATTATGATTTGTGCTATGATTAGATTTCATTTTAATATTTTATTATAAATTTAACGTGTACGGTAAAAAACGATGATTATTCCTAATATGGCATGATTGCAAGATCATAGAAATAGAAAGAAATATTTCCTCCATATGAATATTGGAGTATAACAGTGGTAGTGAATTTCCTCCACATGTTTGCATTGATCATTCTTGTTTTATCTTTTGGTTATCCAATTTCTCTAATTCTTGTTTAGAGAAGTTAATAGTTATATATAATGAATTGACCATATACTTATATTAGATCTATCCGACAATTGAATCGAGTCTCCGTTGTGCGTATAAAATAATATTAGGAAGATTCCTTTACCTGGGATCTGCAAATTTACCATAAAGTCCGGATATAAAATTTTGTTTGCAAGTGCACACTTGTACATCTCAACATTTGTTAATCAACCTTTATTGAGTAATCACTGATCATTAGTTGCACTTTCCTTTTCATGCTAATCCCTTTGTTCAAAATTCTTCACAACAGTGGAATTTTAGGTAGATATAACATAAACTAATACTCCCTTAGTTACTTTTGGTTTTTAAAGAAATATTAATAAATAATAACAAATGTTATATGGGAGTCTGAGATATAAATAATAAAATATATAAAAAGAATAATTATCAGTAAAGTTTACGTTTTATTATTTTATAAATAATATATTTATTAAATGAATGTTGAAAAAATAATTCGTAGTAGCGATTTAATCTATTGGCACATACTATGCTTTTACAGCCAATGCTTTTCTATAAGACTATAACCAATCGGGGTTATCAAGTCAATTCGAGCTAATACTTAAAGATAAAGTGAATGCAATAGGCAATAATAGCTTTGGCTTAGTGTCTAAATGTGATTAGCAGAAAATGAAATGTTTTAATAGCTAAAATTAATATGGTACGTGTATGTTTATCCTTTGTTTTTAGAGATTGAAGAGAGGATTAAATTAATAATATAGTGACATGTTTTTGGTGGCCTTTGTAATTGTTGGTGGTGTGTCTACGAGGACTGCACGTGTGTGCATTGATTTATCCAATAATTGAACCACGAAGAAAGATAAAATATAAAAGAATAATTGGACGCCTAACTCTTGTTTTCTTTAACATTATGTCGACAAATATTTCTTTCAACATGGGACAAACCTTTGACTAGATAGAAAGCTACCACTTTTAATATTCATCTTCTCTTCTTTGGAGCATTGCAATCTTAGACTCTTTCTTGATTTAGTTGGTGTTTCATTATTCGATACGTAAAATTTCATTTTAAATCGTACATCTGAATGATAGAGATTAGAACACCATCACAAGTTCATAACCATAAATCAGAAAATCATACTTCACCTTGCAAAACTATGCCGTCGTGCATCTTTAGGGATATTTGTATTGAAACAATGCATGTATATGTTTTAATGCACGAGTCGTGCAATAGAAACAATAAAGTTGCACGATAACATGGGGGTTGTCTCCTTTTTATCTTTTTGTTGGATGGGTAGAATGGTGGTACTCATTGCTGCATGATTTGTAGAGCAAAAGGTGAAATCTTGATTGATGTATGGTTGCATTCTAAATGTAACATGAGTTGTTTAGAGCTACAAGTTGTTGAGGTGACTGTTAGAGTAAAAATCTTACAAGTGGTTTGATTGACCCTCCAGAAAAATGACTGAGTAGTATATATATTTATTTATGATGGTGATATATATTGTTATTATTATGATGAATTATTAGTAGAAGTAGTACCATGAAGTGAGAGATATTGTTACAAGTGAGGACACATAGCTGGGATCTCTTGTCCTTTTCCCAAAATCGCCCTCATTCCCCAAGATATGGGCTTCAAAATTCTAAGGATGGAAAGGGCTCCATTACTCATTTAGAACAAAATTCAATAATTGCACGAATTATTTTGGTATAGTTATAAACATTGGGATCACAAATGTATATATAGTTACCGAAGTAGCTGTCATATAAGTGGTGAGATGTCCCTTTTAGCTCCATTGGTGGCCTAAATGCTAAAATACAATGTGGCACCAATTGACTTGTTCATCAATTCAACCATACATTGTGGTGTGTTCTTAAACGAATCTAATTGATTATCAATAAGTCTTATTCGAATTGAGCACATTCTAGAATCACATACAAATTACGATGTTTGAAGCAAAATGTGTTAAGCAAAAATCCAATTGTTCTCAAACTTAGGTTCATTCGTATAGTCAACACATAAACACATGATATTTTATCTAATAATATATGGATGGAAATGATATTAGAGAAAGTATGTAAATATCACAAAGATCTTCATATATGAATATTCATATGCATTCTATACTAACCTATACACATCTGGAACACCAAACTATGACACTTGCAGTCGAAAACTCTCATGGTCCTATAATATTTAGTTATAATAAACTCTACTCTACGTTACACTTTAAATGAATTTTTTTTACCGTCGTACAAACAATCAACTGTCTCGTAAGTTACAACCACTATCATCGTGTAATAATTATGATCAAATCAACTGGTGAATATTCAATGGTATGTTCACAGTAGGATGTACGTGGAGTCGCGTATGTATTGAACATTTAATTCTCTTGATTTTACCTACAATATTTGTCGGACCAAGGAGTAGTATAATCAAACAACTTTATGATACCATATGAAATTAATTACTTCTTGGCTAGCTAGGCTGGCAAATAGCCATTAGTGGCAAAGTGTGACCACTTATTTCCCATTGTTCTTGGCTTTGTTTGCTTTTATATTGCCTACTTTTATTAATGACAAGAGTGCACAAAATGTTCATATCATGTGCTTGTTTTCTAAAGCACCAGCATTTTCATACTTGCTTCAGTAACTGGTGACCATCTTTTGCTGTTTATCCACCTCTTTCTCCTCTACCCAGTTTAAACTTTACGCCAAATATTTTGCCAGTGTAGTTAGTTCATCAACTTCTGCAGACTGGCCTCCATTTCCGAACCATGTGAACGAATTATAACCACATTGTGTACGAGTACAAAGTACTTAATCAGGACGGTAAAAATATAAGACGATTCCGGACATTTTTTATTTGCTAACTCTAACAGATTTTTTTCATTTTTTGAATTGTTTTTACATTTATGAGCTCATCTCTCATATTGTTCCCTTCTACATGGACAGGAAAAAAAATAACAGATAGAAAGATTAAAATAAAAACAGAAAAAAAAAAGGGACTGAAACAAAGATATTCTAAATTTAACTGCCATTCCCCTCTCTTGAGCAGAATTGACAGAAAACATACTCTTCTGCTACTTCTTATTGCCTTTTTCTTCCAAGCAAACTGCCTGACAAGTTCAAGATTACAATCATAAGCTCCAAAACTAGACCATATACAATAAAAAGAAAAAGAAAAAGAATCATTTCATTCATATCTAAAGATTTAAGGATATTAAATAATATCAGACTAGTAGTACTCACTTGATTTACCTTTGGAGGAAGATTTGAAGAATCCCAAATGCTTCTTTGAGGCAGATTCAGTCTGAAAATTAAATTAGACATCAATCATGTTAACAATCATGAAAGAACAACAAACAAAAAGAAGTAATCATGTCATGCCTATTCCTTCTAGACCTGATAACATGAAAGAATTCCATCGTCTTTACAGAACTTGCAGAGATAGACGTGGAATTAATCCGTTTATATTCATTCTTCATATGACACAAAAAATAGCATACCTCAAAATGAGCACCAGGATAGGCTTGTGAGTAACCAGGAACATGTTCCATCCCCTGATGGTAATCGTTCTGCACTACATTGTCCTGAAATCAATTCATCGATAGAGCAATCAATAACTGTTTTTAGAAATCGAGTAAAAAAGGGCGAAAGGAAAATATTTTCGTGTTTTCGTGGACTTACTTGGGAGAAATCATAGGCAGGAGAGCTAGCAGTATCATCAAGGCACAGGTTTTGTTGCTTCTTGCTGCTTTTGGCCTCCTTTCCTTTGTTTTTCTGCTTGTTTTTCTTCTTACCTTCAGGGGCAGGAACTGAATTGGCATAGCTGTAGTAGTCGTTCGGAGGCGGTCCAGATGATGCATCGGAGACCATGGAAAGATCTTCTTGATCATAAGCTCTTTCCTTCTGATAGGTAGAATATGGATCAGTTGAGTTTGAGAGCTGATCCAAGTACATCGTCCACCCGGATTCGACACCGCTGCTACATTCACTAGTTGATGCATTCATGATTCTAAATTATGAGAGAGTTTTGAAAAATAAAATTTAGTTTGAGATTGTTTGAGTAATAGTTGGTGTGTGGAGGTATTTATAGCAGAAGAGAAAGAATGGCCTAATGACATGAAACCAAGAAATGACACTCAAATCCTGACTATTTGTCCTGGCTCTATCCTTTTGCATAATATTATATACATCTATTTGAAGAAGAATCAAAGTTTGCCAGTTGTCAAGGGTCTTTGGGGTGGGGTGGGGTGGGGTGGGTAGAAGGTTATGGTAGGAGTAGGAGGTTGAAGGTTGATGATGATCATTGACATGTACATGCACAATTGATTATGATAGTAATAGCTAATAGCAAATTAGCAATACAAGGTAAACTTACAAGGTACATTTTTGTGAACCTGTTTCATTGTTTTGGACTTAGAAAGAGTAATTATTAGGCGAATTAATCATCAGGTACGATATGTAACCATACGACGTAACTATCTCGTACGTATTTATGTAAGTGTGTTAATAAAATGAGAACTATAGCGCCCATATGGCGTTGTTGGTAGTTAATTAAAGAGATTAATCACGTGTACGTATAGCGTAACATGACATTGATGAAGGCGAATCATGGAAAGAAAACTAAACCAATAAAGGCTATTTCGCTGTCGAAATTAGATGTCATGCCAAATTAGGCAATGAATTGAAATGGCAGCATAATCTACACATACACATAGGCTCCAGAGGCAGCCTGGACAATACCATATTTTGACAAGGTAGTAATGCATGGTCTAGAATTTTACTACATCACTTAATTTTAGTCCATATAGGTATTTTAATGTTGCAGTAACTTACATTTTACTTTCTACTATAGTAAAGTTATTAGTTTTGCATGGTAGCAGCAACAGTTGCATACTTTTTTACTGTTGAAATTAATCAGTAGCAGGTTACTAGTCAATTTAGTTCTCTAATTTGAACAAGACAGAGTTGTTGGGATGTTAAAGCAAAAAAGGTTGCATGCCATGCCTAATTTTCAAGAGATGAAGCCAAACTGCAGAGGCATGCTGTTGGTCAGCTTCATACTGGGCAAGAATTTACATAAAGTGCTAAGGTTGTCTCTCTGAGCTTTATTACAAACAAATTAATCCTCTGATCTTTTGTTGGAATAATGATTATTAAATAACTTATGTTGGTTTTAACTTTTTGACTTTATTTTAGTATTTCATAAAGTGAACTTAAAAGGGCTGACTTGGTCTTCGTCACCATGTTTCATTTGTCTCATTTTCTTGACTAGAATAATTTGATTTTTATTTCATTCTTTATTGATACTATTATTTATAATAGAAAGGAAAATGGAAATGTCTTTTCTTCAAGGGTTTAAAAGCACATATGATGTCAAAAGAGAGTTATTGCAGCATTGGCCCATTATGAGCAATAGAATGGCAAAGGATGTGATGAGAAGCCAGCCGAGAGATAAATGGTACATTTGATTATTGGCCCATCATGTGCTTCTGATAACATGCACAGATGGTGTTTGATAGATACACTATAGTACTACCAATGCTATACAAAGATGCAATTCCAAATTCGATTCTTGTTCTGCATTAATCTTGCTTTCTTACAGCAACAAGATGCAACAACCAAAATGTGCGCTGAATTTAAGGCGTACGCCCAGTGCATGCACCTAAATTTGAAGACACGATATTACAATACCACTTGTCACATGTCACATGAGAATGATCGATTTTTTCAAATCGAGAATTCATACACACAGAGTCATTTATTCATAGATACAGTAAAGTAGTGTTCGGGGAAAGAGTGAGCTTGGGGTTTCAAGGGAAAAAGGTAAAGTATGTGTAAGGGTGAGTTGAGAGGTTGATAGGATACAAGAGAAATACAAGGCATAGGGATAGGGGTATGCTTGTGAGTCAGCTGGTCCCAGAAGGTGTTCTTAAGAGCACATGCTCATTGCTGCAGTTACATGGTGATGGACAAAAACCAATCACCATATTTACCTAAGTTGTCACCATGATTACCCAAAATTCATCACTTGCAACATCTTAATATGGAAAAAAGGTTTATTCCCGTACCATTTTTCTTTAGCTAACCTTTTCTTCATTTAGCAAAGGCTTGCAACATGTAGTACACTGGATGTAGCCATATAAAGGTCCCCCAATAAACAAAAATAAAAGTACTTGATTCTGCATCACATGTGCCAATTAATGACTCCCTTTGCTTTTTTACCTCATTTTTTGCCTAATCATGGGGTTCCTAGAACATCCCATTATGGTAATGACATTTCTAGTTTTACCTAGCTTCTTGCAATTCGCATGGTGGAGAAACGAATCATACTTCTCTATAATTATTATTATTATTACAGTTTTCAACTTTTGAGTTGACATTTGGTACCAAGATCTATTGGTGGTGTATGGGCTTAATTTAATGGTCCCTTACAAGTGTAAGGTCAAAAGATCATAGCTTTTGGATTCAAAATCTTTCACAAAAGGACATATTTTTACCATCTTTTTCTCTGATAATTGAAGTCTAAAACAAGGCCCAAGTCCACATCAACTTGAGTCCAAATCCCAATCTCCCCTATCATGCATGAAAAGTATGTTCCTCTCATTACAAGAGACTTCCCCATCAGAAAAGAGCAACACATTAAGTTAACAACAGGCTATTTTTGTCAATTCACTATTATTTGGGACCAATGGGTGGTTCCATTTTGTTTTTTTGTATGGGTTGTAGTCCATAACAATTTTAACATATATTAAGAAGCTCAATCAGGTAACTTTCAATCATATTTCGATTGGTTGCGTTACTTAAATACCGACTCTTGCATTTTAGTTAGGGTGGCCTAGTACAATACAAATGACACTTTGTTTTCTCATTTTTGGCCTTACTTATTCTTATGAAATTCCCTACTATAACTTTTGATTTCTAACCATTGTTTGATTCAAACATGTACAACACACCTGGCCTTCTCTTGTAATCCTCTGCATTTTGGAGGTATCATCGACCATCACTGTACCATGGGACTCATAATGAACATTTAAGGTCGAAGAAATAACGTTTTTGGAGTATTTCAAAAGAGTATTCCATGAAATGGTCTTGAATTACTCGTGAGAAACCACTAAATACCAAATGTAACATGTAAATTTCTTAGGCCAGGGTGCAAATAACGTTTTTAAAGATGAAGGGACAGAGTGCATATTGCTGTCTTGTTGTAGTGTGATTATATATGCAATATGGTTAATGATATCTGCTTTATGTCATAATCTACGAATCTTAGGCTTCCATGTCTAGCTTAATACTACTCTATCTCTGCCTAAATGTAGGTACATTTTTCATGTTAGCATGTCTCAAATTACTATAAGTTGACTTATACTATATCATTGGTTAAAATTGAAAAACATCACAACGATCACGGGAATACATTAAAAGTTACGGTGATGAATTCACGGTTATTGAGAGTCTATGAAATCTACTTAATTTGAGTCCCAAGTTTAGAGATTAATTACAAGGCAGTATCCTTTTTCTTGACAGACAGGTAATAATATTACTGTAAGAAAACCTTTAATTACACAAGTTTTCCAGGCTGTCCATAAACAAGTAAAAGGTCGAGGTATATTGGGATAGTACAGTTGGCTGCAAATGTAGTACTGAAAACCTGAGTTTTATGAAAGTAAGAGTAATTCTAGTACAAACATATTAATAGATGGAATGAGCTAAGGTTGCATTTTTGCACTGTTAACTGTACACATTTATATACTGCATTCAATTTGAAGTTGATAGGAGCATAAGAGTACAATATAGGAATCTAATTTTATTTTGTACATCTATACATAATCAATCCTAAAATTCATTTACATTTATTATTTTTGATTGTTCTACTTAAGTTTATATACATTGCATTACTAAAATTAGCTACCTCACTCCCCCCAATGGATTTTATATATATATATATATATATA
>JAYMSP010002318.1:0-24953 GCA_036897095.1 Plantago elongata
CAATTTAAGCAAATGTAGCTACTATACACTTCACAAATACATCAATTGCAAATCTCAAACTAACTACATACTCAAACACTTAAAATCACAAAAATCCCCAAATTTTAAATTAAGTAAGGGTTTCGCTAAATACCTCGATTCCGAATTGAACAAATTGAGAGAGGCGGTAGGAGGTGGGTCGGTCGGCCGGCCGGATTTCGTCGGTCGGTGGTCGACGGTCGGCGGCGGCGGGGAGAAGAAACGGGAAAGGGGAGAAAAAACGAGAACAAACGGGAAGGAAGGGAGAAATGGAGGTTCTGCCCATTTCTCCCGAATAAAAGGATTTTCTAGCGACAGATAAAGTTATCCATCGCTAAAATCTTTTTTTTTTTTAAATAATATTCAGGTTAATTATTCTAGCGACGGATAAACTTATACGTCGCTAAATAGCGACGGATAAGTTTATCCGACTTATCCGTCTCTAGAAATAGCGACGGATAATATCCGTCGCTAAAATTAGCGATTCGTCGCTATAATCCGTCGCTAAATAGCGTCGCTATTTCACAGGTTACTTGTAGTGTGAAATAATTTTAAGTTGAAGAGAACAAAGCCTTAGTATGGTAGTCGAATTTAATTTTTGGGAGAAGGGGGTCTCTCCGTACCAGGTTGCATTTAAATAGGTTCCATTCCATCGGTTTATTTAACTGTTGAAAAATAAAGTTGATTTATTTAAATATTAAAAAGAGACATTTTATTCCCTCCGTCCTGACAACTTCATTCATTCATCATTTCAATGATCGTATAAAACTTCATGTAGATATCAATAAAAAAATTGATAAAATAATTCTGCTTCCATAAGAAAAGGTACACTGTCATATTGTGAATGGAAGGGATGAAGAGTATATATGTAGACTATCACCCTTCCTATGATATGAGGTCTTTTGGAGAAATTTAAAAACAAATTAGTGCGTGTTTCGGCCCAAAGCGGACAATATCGTACCGAGTGTTGGGTTAGCCATGAGTAACCTTGTCGGCCCAACGGGCCAGGTCTCGGTCTATTAGTGGTCAGGTTATTACAAATGGTATCAGAGCAGGACTATCCGAAATTGCGAGAACTAAGTGCCATGCGAGGCAAAGTGATACATTGTATGGGCGGTGGGAGCCACCTCTTGGGCCCGTAGAGGCCACATCTAGAATTATGCACGGATGGTTGGTCCCAAGACAACCCTAAAAAAGCTCGACAAGGACATCGAGAATTTAAGGGGGTAGATTATAATACCCAATATCCCATATCGCTTGTGAATTGAAGGGATTAAAGTTATATATATATAGACCACCACCCTTTATATGGTATGAGTCCTTTTGGGAAACACATTAACAAATCCGTGCGGATTATAGCCCAAAACGAACAATTTCACACCAAGTGGTGGGACAGTCTTACGTAACTTTACCAGTCCAACGGGTCGAGTTTCGACCCATCAATGGTCGGGTCGTCTCATACACTCTCCCCATAAAAGTTATAAATTTCTCCATATTATTCTTATCTTTTATAGAATCATTTGTTTTATATTTTCATATGAAATTATACATTAATTTTAATTTAACAATTTTTTTTAAAACGGAGTGAATATCAATTATGTGGTCGTACGCAGTATCCTTGGCCAATTTATAGCATCTCCCCAAGGTCGTGAAATATTTGGGATGAACTATAGGAGGAGGTAAACATTTTCATCACACCTTAAACTTAACTTGAAAACTTTTGTGATCCCTAACAAAACACCATTAATTTGTTTATTCCGGATCATGAATTCCAACTCATTTGGTATATTGTTTCACCTGTAACTAATAAGTTGGAGGTTCGAGTCGATTTTAATGTTTTAATTTTTTTTAATTCCGGCTATTATTGTAACAATTCGTAGGATATGATTGGATTTTATACAGGAGAGACAAATGCAGTGGAGTAGTTTGTCACATCAGTATAACTGAGGAGCAAATCAATTGATATTATCTCATTTTTACGTGCTTACTAACTAATCTGCACCTCACATTATTAGTCATTATCACTTGCTAATTTTTCATTACTATAATCCCTCGGACACATGGAAAATATCCACTTTGATTTCTAATGTGTAAATAGAGTGTTTGTTTTCAAATTTGAATTAAGAAAAATTCAATTATAATTAAATTTATATACAGTTTTTCGCACAAAATTGTCACTGTATTTGAGTTTTTTTATTCATACAGTTATACTCATCATGTGCCGGATTCGCTTCTCGTTAATACGAACATGAATTCTAAGATAAAACGAATAAAATAAAAATAATAAATAAAGTAAAAAAATAAGTAAATAAATAATAATAGAGTGTAAATATAGTACTCCGTCCGTCTCAAACTTTGGTTAAATAAATATTATCTTGATTAAGTTATTGGAAACTTTAAATGTTTAACCCGATAATCTAAGCTTTGGTTGGTGGCCAAGCATGTAACCATAATGTTTACCATAATTGCTAGCATACTTAATCTTATAAATCAAAAATAAAACTACAAAGGTGTTTGCTTTGTTATGCACGCAGCACGCTCTATGAAAGCAACGAAGAAAGGGATTATTTAATTCCACTAAAAAACAAGGAAAGGTGAAAAGCGAGTGTTTAAATAGGCAAAGGGTTTTATTAAGGTACATCCGGTGCAATGGACCTTCCTACGTTTCGACCTCTAATTGCTTTAAAGGCTTAATTGGGTCCACTCTGGTTGGAGCAGATAGGTAAATAAATAAATAAATGCACACTTTTTAGACAAAATTTAGTTTATTTCCACCCGATCATGTACGGCATCTGCAGTATGGGCTTAATCACTACAAATTTACACTTACTCCGTTTGGTGAAACAATTTTTCGCTTTAAATATTATAATAAAATAAAATAATTTTTCGTTTATAAAAATAACGTCACAATACGATTCATTTTTAATCATATATTATTGAGTCCACATATACTTTTATATCTCAAATTTATTCTTAACCACATGACTATATTTTTCTTAAAAATCGTACGAAATTAAATTATTTCTTTATTAATGGAGCGGAGGGAGTATCAATTTATCATTACTAAATTTGCCTAATTACCATAACTAAAGTCTAAAACCAAATTATATTATTAGGTTAAGTTAACAATTACCATTATCACTAATTACCTACCGATAACCTATTCACGTATAATATCAGACAAACGCAAATTACAATCTACTTGTGTTTATTCACTACAAAAACAAAAACAATCAAAGGTGACTTTTAAGCTTTACAAAGCTAATGTCGGAAAAGAGAACCAGTGAGTGTTAACTGTTAAGCATAGAGTTGTTCTGTGAAATAAACTATCTGTCTCTTTAAGTTACAAACAAATTAGGAAAATAGCTTTAGTATTAGTTATGAAAAAAAGGTCACATCCGAATCACAGAGCTATGTCAATCGGAGTATTTTATTTGCACTAGATTAATTGTTTTTTTAGATATAGATATACTAAGTATTTTATTTGCACTAGATTAATTGTCTTTTAAAATATAAATATATCTTAACTTAATAAGAGGTCTTAATACAACTACTAGATTAATTGTTCAACAATCAGTAGTATGTTAAATTATTAATGATGGTCCAATTGACGTAGCCTGGTAGGGGAAATAGGATGGTCCATTGTTTGATTACACTTTTAATTGATTAATTTTATAATATTGACCTAATAATTTAGTGAATGTTGTCTCCATCCGGACTAAATTTAACTGAACTAAACTATAATATAAAAATAAATAAGTAAAACTGAACTAAATTTTAATATAAAAATGAACTGATCCGAAATGAATATTACAATATAAAAATGAATCAAATAAAATTAAATTGAATTAAAATTAATAAGTTTAAATAAAGAGAACATAGCTTAAGTCCCATAAAAATCATCTTAAATGTATTAGAATGTTGAATAAATATTGAGCAAATATTATCGTCAACCAATCATAACCAGTAACATTGAGTGTATATTAATATTATCAGTGTCCCACATAATATGACATTAAATATTACTAAAAAACATGATAAATGTTATTTAAAATAATTTTTTATTTATGTTTAAAAATATTAATCGATCACTTATTATAAATAATCCACGTCTAAGTATAATTTTGGGCCCGCGGCATTAACAATAGTACTAGTAGTGACTTGAGCTTGACGTTCGACCCACAGGCCCTCCTTTGGCGGCTGATTTCCGGATCCTGTTCACCAAATTATATTGCCAAGTTTCGACTCTTATTGGCTGCAACTGATTTCCTTAACAATTCATTGCATACTCCTGCGTTAAGATAGTATGGACTAATTTCAAGTTTAATTTAAAATAATATATTTTCTTTTAAAATGCGGTGATTCAAAACTCCGATCTATTAGTTAGAGGTAAAATGTATTGCCAATTGAACTTGACTTCTTTATTAAAGCTAAAACAATATTGATCGTGTTTCATGACATATTCATGTATTGCAATTGCTTGTTTCTTTTCTCCCTCTCCTCCATTATCAACTAGTTTATATTTGAGTACGTATATATTTAAATATAAAATTTGATAAAAGATGCATATATAAAATCAATGTTAAAAATTAGTGTTCAAAACACTTCCACATGAGTTTGGGTTGGGTCGTGCCGTTTTGCATTAAAAAATCATTAAAGTTATTTCCAGTATAAATTAAAAAGTGCATATCAAACAATTTAAGTGGTATTATTCATGTTTGTGAAAATATGTGATTGTATAAATTAAAAAGTACATATCAATTATCAAACAATTTAAAAGTATGTGATTGTTTAGCTTGTGTATTTCTTTGTAACATACACTATATATGACATAAATGCATGTTGTCATCTTCCTGTCTCGGTAAGTATTTTGAAAATGCTTAGAAATCTAACATTCACAATAAAATTAAGTGCATCAGAACAAAGTGGATATTTTGATGGATATACTGATGGTCTTTAAATATAAGCATCATTGTTTGGCATGCCTCATTGTTTAACTAAATAATATCACTAATGTGTATGAGGACTAAAGTAAAATAAGTATAAAGTTATGTGATTGAAAGGACGGCGGTGTTTTTTCCAATCTCAACTGAATTGGAGTAAAATATAAATTATATATAAGTCGAACTGAACTGAATTAAATTAAACTGAACTGAACTAAATTGAATGAATTGATTTTCAGTTGAAGAGAACACCGTCTAAAAAGTTGATGGCCCAAACGGTTAATCATCAAATAAAATATTAAAGGTATATTTTTAAGCTCGTGCTTGTCTTTAACTTCGAGAAGTTCAAGTAATTATCTAGCGGTTAGACAGATTAAGTTAATATTATAATTACCAACTCAATATCCTCCTTAAAAACGGATAAGTCAAATCTTAATCTTAAATATGTACTTTCTTGACTTTAATTACGTTAACAATGTGTGATTGGTCGTTAATCACCTGTTGACAACATAACATACATACAGTTTTCATACAAATCTCATCATTTGGGACCTATTAATTATCCGTCACCATCTGATTAAACCATTGAAGCAAGTTCGGTTGAATAAGCCTCTCCACTCTTTAAAATTTGACAAAACTTTAATTAAGTTACATTTGCCATGTATTAAATTATAATTTTATATCTATTTTGCAATTAAGTGGATTACATTACTTTCTTTTTTCTATAACGTTTTGATCCTCATGACTTCCTCCTTTAACTAGAGATGTGTCATTGGTCGTTACGATTTTCACTCTCTCCAATTTAACAAATATCGGAGTTTGTTGATTTCACCAATCATAAGTGCAACAATATGAAACCAGAAGGTTTTAATATGTGTGAAAGATGAATGATCTACCCATAAATACTTTGTAAAAGGAAAATCAATAAAATGATAAGGAAATATGATGAATGCCATAATAAAATACAAATAGAATCAATGATTAGTGTAATTAGTGACAAACAATTCTAATGGTACTTCCAACAACTCCTTTTGGTACAACCACATGAGTTAGTGCATTGCATATTTGTAGTATGCTATGTCCTTTTGACCACACCCCCATTAAACCCAAACACCATTTATCATTATGTAATGCCAGCCCATACCTCCTTTTTTTTTCTTTTAAATTTATTTTAATATTAAAAAATAAAAGATTATTGACTAATCGCACAATAAAACTCTAAAAATATCGTCCAACAAACAAAAATAGTCTCATCTAAACCATCTAAACCTATTATAAAATGTAATTTTATTTCACATGATTCTAACCTCTAAACGAATCTATTCACACGTAACTGATTATGATTTTGTACGAACCAGTGACTATTCACAAATTCCATTCATTGGATAAGGAAATGCTAACTTCATGCCAAGTAGAGGCCTATTCATATGGATTTGATCGCATCTTAATCAACAAAGATTATGAGACGTTAACCTCGCAACAATCAGACTGAACGTTTGAAATACGAAATAAATATTTTATATACACTTTCTAATTAAAAACAGATAGGAGAGGGAGTAGTAGAGAGAGCTTTGTATTATACTTTTTCCGTTCCGTTTTGAAAGTCCCGCATGATCGGATATAAATTTTAAGAAAAAAGTAATAAAGTAGGAAATAAATTAATAAATTATGAATATGATTGGATAAAATAGTATAAATAGTGAATAAAATATGAGATATAATGTATAAAATAGAAGATAAATTTTCTATTTAATAAAATGAAAATTTGAAATCGGAATAAACTAAAATAAAAATCTAGAATTCCAAACGAGAACGGTATCCCCATTAATAATAAGGAAAGTTTTACACAAGCTAAGTTTGCAGTATCCACCAACACCCATTCCATCCAATCACATTACACCACCTTCCATTATCATTTCTCTCTCTTTCTTTCTCTGTTCTTTTGGTGTTCATTTTTGCAGATCTTTCATTCACTCACTCATGGTGCATCAGACTCTCTACCAATGATGTATTCTTGTCCCAAGTGAAGTTCCAGATTCATTTCCTTCAACTTTTCCAACTGCCATCATCTTTTTTCCCCCTTTCACTTTCTCGCTGGTGGTTCATACACCAAGGAGGAGAGAAATAAAGCTGAGAAAAGCAAAGGACTTTTTCCCACTTTTTTCTTCTCCTCAGAATTCAGAGTTTTCTCACCTTCTTCTTATACCCTTTTCAGCCTGTCACTGTTTACTCCACCTCCTAACTTGAATACATACACACTCAGGTTCTCTCTGTTCCCAATTTCAGATTTCAAGAAAACTAGTACTTCATTTTTATTGTTTTCAGCTGAGTTTCATGACTTCAACCTTTTAGATTATTGAGTTTTTCATTGCCCTGTAGAGTTATGTTATTGGGTTTCAGATCTTGGTAATGGTTTTTCTAACCCAGGTTCTTTTCTGTGAGATATTGTAAGGAAAAAGAGAAAAGGAAATCCATCTTGATTTTACAACCTATTGATTAATTACCACAAATGAAACTGTGGCTGATTTTGGTGGAATAGAAAGTAAGGTCTTTCTGAGATTCCTCAAAGCGATTGAGAGGAGAGAAAAGGAAGTGTTATTCCGATTCCTTTCCAATTGAATGCTTCTTGATTTAACAAAGCACTTGTTGTGTTGTTGCTCTAGTGTTATTTCCATCCTAAACCTCAACCATTCAATTTCACACCTTTCTCTGTTTTTCCCTTCCCCTGTTTCACCCAATCTAATGCTGTAGACCAAACCATTTCATACTAATTGGAAAATTGTGAGGTGGGATATGGAGATTTTAGCTCCAAGTTCATATTTTTCAAGCTCGAGTTGGTTTCTTGATGAAAGTATAAGTACCACTAGATGGACAGCAGCTGAAAACAAGGCCTTTGAGAATGCGCTTGCCCTGTTTGATGAAAATACGCCTAACCGATGGGAACGGGTAGCCGAACTAGTACCGGGGAAATCTGTGGCTGATGTGATTAGGCAGTACAAGGAGTTGGAGGATGATGTGAGTAGTATAGAAGCAGGGCTTATACCGGTACCCGGCTATTGCACTTCTGTGTCTTCTACGTCGCCTTTTACGTTGGATTGGGGTGGTGGACATGGATTCGATGGATATAAGCCGCCTTTTGGTAGTGGGAGGAAGCCACCGCCCGGTAGGCCTAACGAGCAAGAACGGAAGAAAGGTGTTCCTTGGACAGAAGAAGAGCACAAGTGAGGGTTTTTCTTCATTGTTCTTGATTTAGTAGTTTATTGGTATGATTGTTATGAGTTATGACATTTTGCTTCACTTTGGTATATTTTGTGATTAATGTGTATTGGAATGGGACTTGTTATTAGTTTGTTGATAAAATTTCATTGTGAAAATGTGTGTTGAAGTGGGACTTGAGATGAGATCCATAGGTACTGTTCCTGTGAATGTGTAAATTTAGTATGTGGCTTTCTGAGTTGTGACTTGTTTTGACATTCTCTTTGATGATACACAGGCTGTTTCTGTTGGGGTTGAAGAAGTACGGAAAGGGCGATTGGCGTAACATTTCACGCAATTATGTAATCACTAGAACGCCGACTCAGGTTGCTAGTCATGCTCAGAAGTACTTCATACGCCAGCTCTCTGGAGGAAAAGATAAGCGGAGAGCAAGTATTCATGACATAACGACGGTGAATCTTAATGAAAACCAGACCCCTTCACCAGAAGAGAATAAGGCCACCTCACCAGACCAGCCTCTTGCTCAACAGACGAAATCTGCTGCCATTGACAAGCTTCCTTTCCAATGGAACCAAACGAGCAACGAAATGATGATGGGATTTAGCCCATCAGGCCATGGGGCAACTTTCGGCTCTAATGCATATGGCATGAATTCTTACGGTCTCAAAGCACAAGGCCAACATTTGCAAAGGAGTTCAATGCACAATTCGGGGTTTGGAGGGCAGAATTTGATGTTTCAAATGCAAGCAGCAGGGTTTCACTATCCTAATGCCTGACATGGATCATAAAAGGGTTATGCCTGTTAATTTAGTTTAAGCTTAGCTTGTTTTGTGCCTTTCTCTTTTGTGAATATATGTTTGTTTGGCATTTTGAGCTAGATTATGCAGTGTGTTTGCTGCTAACATTGCATATGCAATTTGAGATCATCTGGACGAGACACTCCTTGTATTTAACAGAACGATTATGAATGAGTTCTCTTATTCTTATTGCGTAGTTCATCATTAGATGAAAAACGCAATTTCTATACAAAGTCCAGGCAATGCACTTGTTGTTGAGATGAATGTGATTTGATACTCTTGGTATCAGGAATCCAGTTAATGTTGTGGACCTGCAGACAAACTGCAAAATCTAGCAGAAAATTCCATACAGCCCAAATTGGCTAGACCGAATTAACTTCATGCAAAAGCATACCTGCAACTTGCATTACAACTTCCAGTATCAACTCTCTTAGATCTTCTTCCACTTAAATGCACATGGAACTGGTACTTCATTGTCCTTTAAGTATCAACGAAATTCTACAATTAATGTTGCCTCAATTAGTCTTATTCAAGCATTCAAAGTTTTACTAGCTTGCTGATCTTACGTCGAAATCACTTACGATCAAGAGGCCACCGAGGAGGTTAGCAAGGTTTTTCTGGTCAAAATTAGGTAATATAACTCTAACTAAGACACTAACCCTAAGCATTTGTTCAAGAAAACTGAAAGAGCATGTGATGCCTTTTACAATAGGCCAAACTGGCTGACTCATAAAGCACACTGTGATATAACTTCCACCAACAGTACTGAAATATATATGCTGACTTGGTGACTGAATGTGCTTTCCAATACTTCTCAAGTATCAGTTCACTTATGTCCGTACGCATTATTGCCACTTTCTCAAGAGTATTCTTTCTAACAATTAGGAACCTATTGCATTCACCAACATATTAAATGTATGCTTAAACATTAAAAAAAGCAAGATCCAGTTAAGATTTCTCTCCCACTCTTTTCTGTCTACTCTCACTCAGCGTCTTGAACACACAGGGCGATACCGGTCATTCATATAGTCTATGTATGATATTTACACAACATAGACTATAACTTACTTATAGATACTGGAACATTCAATTATTGAGGCAATCAAGACTCAGTTCGATAACACAATAATGTTTACTCATTGTACTACATGACAAAGGAGTTAAAAACAATATGATTGTATGAACACGGCTAACAAGCTTTTTCCAAAATGAAATGACAAAACTAACCGTTTTTTATTTTTTAAAAACTCTTTATTGCAAAAGTGGTAGCATTTCAGCAAGTTGTACCAGAAAGGCACCTTGGTGACTTTATTCCAATTCGCATCTAGTCCAGAACCAGTACCAGCCACATGAATGAATAATACTATCACCATTCACTTTCGGTTAATTCGAATTTAGATTTTCCGTATTCCATGAGCTAATATTCTGATTCCCCTTCCTAAATCACTCGAAAGAATCACATAAGACAAGGTTTAACAGGTTTAGCCTTACACTTTTGGGCTGAGCATCTTGTCAAAAGATCTGCTACCAACCCTAGATCACCTGGACTCCTGGAGCGAAAGCAGGAGCGAAATCAAAAGCGTAGGGGAGCAGCTACGGCACACGTCCAGCGAGTTCCTTGAATGGCTGCAACACTGAATTCATAACAAAACACACAGTAAACATGTTAAACCACATAAAGTATATCCTTAGAAGCTACTATTGCTGATAATTTTGCAGTTTGGCAGCAAATAGCATGGACCAGGTTTTAGTAATAGCCATCTGATAACATGTGCTACAGCCCAAAAAGGCATTATGCTTGATAGAGACGGAATGTGTTTAAATTACAAACAACAGTAGAATTACTGAATCTGAATAAAATGTGAGTTCTTTGTTCTCAAATGTTAATATGTCAACCCGAAGCCATATGGGAATAGAGGATCAGAATTCCCTTTAGCATGAAATGGGAGCTGATCGACAGACTTAAACCATGTCACGCTCAGTCGGCCATGGACTGGAAAGTCTCCAAAGATAACATCGGTGATTCCATTGCCTTCGGTGCCAGGCAACCAAGCTGCTACAAGGGCCTCGGTTTTCTCCAACAGTGTTGGCTCTAGGACCATAGGTCTTCCACTAACTAGAATGACCAGAGTGGGAACTTTCTCAGCAACTAGGGTTGCTAGTTCAGTCCCATTGAAAGGGATTTTTAGTTCAGGGTCATCGCCACCTGTTTCGACGTATGGAGCTTCACCAATAGCTACAATAGCATAGGAGAAATCTTGACCAGAAAATGTTTCTGGTGTAGGATTTGGTTCGTACACCACTTCTGTGCTGTCACCCACTGCTGCTTTTATTGCGTCCAAGATAGTTGTTCCTAGAGAAAAAGGTTCATCAATTTATGACAGAACAATTAATTCTTCAAAATAAAACTTTTCACCTTGATATCAAACAGATTCTTATTGTGTAAAGCTACAGCCATGAACTCAAGCTATCTAGTGAAATGGTGGGCATTTGCAAAATTGTCAACAGTAAAGACAAGATTAGTGCTCAACGAGACTGCTAGATGAAAGTGCATGTTTCACACATAGTAAGTGCATAAAACAACAAAATGATTTCCATCACAATGAAGAAAATGAAAAACAACAAATAAAAAATAGATGCATATAATGACAGAAACACTGTTAGCTTGAAGTAACTTACCCTCCGTGATTCTACCACCTTTTCCTTCCCACGTAATTGTCCACCCACCACATTGATATCCAAGATTATCAGCATGTGTACCGGCAACTAGAATTCGTCTGGCTTTTTTGTCTAGAGGCAGCATAGGTCTAGTTGCATCCTTACCATTCTTCAACAGAACCAAGGACTTGCGTACAGCTTCACGGGCCAATTCTCTGTGTGCCTAAATTGAAAAAGAAAGAAAAAGGAAAGGGAGCACAATAAACTTTCAGCTCTTGTTCTGTATTTCACAAGTATTGCATCCAGGATTGTGAAAGCAGATAGAAAGACAACAATTGCAAATTTTCAGTCCGAAAAAAATGTTCCAATTTACCCTTAAGCCATTCTGAAGTAAGTTGGACTCATTCTCAGATTCCACCTTACGAGGATAAGAGAAGACTCATAAAGGCTATATTATGCATGATTTGAAAACTTTGTTAATCTGGTCTAGTAACTGTTTCAATTTGAAAAATTTAGTGTGACCTGATTCATGAAGAGTTTGAATTTTCCAAATGTGCAACGAGTCTAATGTTCTATATCCATTAAGAGATGCAGACCTATGTTAACAAAGGTAAAAGAACCATTGCTTGCTTTAATGAATACATTGTGTGACACTGTGACTTAACCAAAAACTAAAGTACCTTACAACCAACAACGTCTATTAAAGATCTGTCAGCCAGGGGAGGCTCCTCAAATAGCCCCGCAGCAAACTTGACTCTCAAGATACGCTCAACAGCATCATCAATCCTGGACATTGGTATCTCTCCTGATTCGACCAGAGGTAGAAACTCTTCCAGAAATAATTCATATCTAAATGGAACCATTACCTGCAAATGTGAACATTATATTGATTATTTGAAGAAGCCCAAAACAAGAGCATATGTTGTGTCTGGTACATTGGTTTAAGTATGATTTTACCATATCAATTCCAGCATTAACAGTGATCTTAATGGCTTCACGATAATTTGAGCCATGGGGAGAATAAAGTCGATCAAGTGCCTCCCAGTCTGATATTACAAAGCCCTGTCACAAACAATTTTTAGTGCAAGCACAACTGTCAGACCATGCCACAAATTTGTTTTTCAAGGTGATCCGAATCCGCTCTCCACCCCACGAGCACAGAAAGGACACAGAAGAAACAAAACCCACAAGCAATTTCAATATATGAGCTTATGTCCATCCTCGCAACGCCTAGCAGTTCAAAATACTACGTTGTTATCGTGTTATCACCAGCTATTCACTGGGATAATTCAAGTTTGGACTTGATCAGTATAAGGTAAGACAAATTTTATGTGAGGGTCAGATCATCTGTTGCCTCAATCTCACAGCTCCCAGCTCACAGTCTGCAATAATGATGGAATTTACTCCTCCCCCCCCCCCCCCCCCCTCCCTCCCCTCCCCCCCCTTTCTGTGATCTTTAGCCTATCAATATAATATCTTAGAGTACTTCATTTTACATAACAATACATCAAAATTCATAGCAACATACTACTGAACCTATGATTTTCCAACTTGAACTTTCAACAATAATGATACCTTGAATCCCAGCTTATTCTTCAGAACTTCTGTTAAAAGATAGTCATGAGTGTGTAATCTTTTTCCATTCCAGCTGGAATAGGACGCCATCACAGTACAGACTCCTTGAGATATACAATCAAGATATGCTGCCAAGTGAACTCTCTCCAGTTCATCATAAGGTATAACTGTATTCCCCTCATTTGTACCGTTCTCTGTGCCCCCATCTCCAACGAAATGCTTGGCAGATGCAAGAACATTTTTTCTGGTGACAATAGCACGGAAAATTCAAACATCCTATAATCAGTTTTGGGGGAAATGAAACATGCAATGGAAGACGATCAGATCAACTTTGTCAAATCTATTAATCAAGTATGCTCTTAGCATGTCAGACTTGGCATAATGGTTTTCACGGATAATAAGTAGGTCAGGGTGTCGCGTTCTGGAAACAGCCATGTTGTAGAAACGCCCCACACAGTGGCAGATCGGAGGGCTTAGTGCATGGGGTTTGCACCTTTTCTTTATAAGGAAAAAAACACAGGAAAGCCTTTACTAACTTTATTACCCAGTATATATAAATAGACATATGACACAAAACACTGGCAAGGAAAGATCGTGTTAATTCTTTAAGGATAGCTTAGAATCCAATCTTAAATCCTCAGCAATTATTATAGTGAAATTCCTCTGAACATTAGAAAAAACCACACAAACACCTACACAAGTGTTTGGCACATTCCCATAAACTAGTGTGATTCATTTTTCCTATGGTTTGGGGAATAGTTTGTATATAACACTTGCTCATTATATTGAAATTAAATCGACAATCAACCAGATTCAAATGACATCCTCAGACAAATTGCAGGGTTAATGCCATGCATAACATCATTGTAATTTACCTTCCAGCCAGAAACGGATAGCCTTTGGGATGCCCTTCAGGAGGCTGTCCTTGCAACCCAGTAACCAAAATGCTCATCTTCTTGACAAGTTCAGTGTTTTCACCGTAACTTTCATAGAATCTTCCCCATCTGGGGTCTGTTCCAACCTGAGAACGTTATCTTCAAGAATTAGCATAATATCGACCATCAGTATCAATTAACCATTCTAACATCACATTAACAGTTTGTAGGCAGTGTAAGGAAATCAAAACTCAGGATTATGCTGGATGATTAACTTGCTAATGAGTGCATGTAACTTACAGCAATACATGGAGCAAAGGCATACTGAGCACCGGTAGCCCGAGTTTCCAATGCAGTTACTTCTCCAATCCTCCTAATCAAATCAGGGTCTCTGCAGTTCCGTAAGTGTTTGTTAGTCATTACAATTATCTTTTCTTTTTTAAATGATCAAAATACACCTCATGGTCCCTCGAAGTTCATATCACTTACAAAGAATGCCAGGAATCCATTATTCTCACTACTTTCACCTCATACTTTGAACCACATACTACAAACCCACTTTTTTTTTTTCTTGAAACGGCTAAAGGTGACTCGAACCCCCGACCCGACCTATTGGTTGGAGGTGAAGCGTCTTACCAACTGAGTTGCGCTTCGTTGTCACTTTTATACCCACTAATTCTACCTCATACCTTAATAATGTCCATGCCCGAAATTTGGTCTGTAACAGTGGGTCTAATAATCATAGAACTGCATCACTTCGCCTCCATAAGGTATATGAAGAACACGGGAAGTAAATCAAATAACTGGGGATATCAGATAATCGACAACACTCCTTAAAATTTATTTTGGCAGAACATGAACAAACTACTAATTTGTAATAATCTTATAGGAGTACTTGATTTAGTTAAAATCAAAACTTGCAGAATATGATCTTATCCATACCAGTTAGAAGCAAAAAACTTAAGTCTCTCAGGTGCAAATTTTTTCAAGATATCTATGCAGAGTACCTTAAAAAAAAAAAATTCACTGGATTTCCATAATTTGTTCCAAATCCACTGAATTTTATTCATATAAAATACATTTGGATGAAAAATTTACAGAGTATAAAATACCTCTATAAAGTGGAATTAACAAAAAATCACATTTAGATACTGTCTGTATTTGACTACCAAATCCACATGTACTCTGAGGCAACCCAGATGTCATTTATTCCATCCCATTTCACATCAAATCCTTTCCCTGTGAAGCTATTAAGAATACATTATCCCTTACTCTTTTAATAGTATTTGAATCCAGGTTAAACCAAGTAATTTAAACATGACCGAACCTAGTGGCACCGAGGCCAATGTTATGCGGAAAGATGGTGGTTCCATGAACATTATTGTTTCCATGGACAGCATCCGTTCCGTAAATCATCGGAATCCCAAGCCTAGTCTCCATAGCACCTTGCTGCAAACCGTCGATCATATCAGCCCAATCGGATGACCTCGCATTTTCGATCGGCTTGCTTCCTCCTCCACTTAGCACACTACCTACATTTTCATCAATCACAGACAAGTTCCAAAGTCAACAAGTGCTACATTTTCATCTATCACAAACAAGTTCCAAAATCAATACAAAATCAATAAGTGCTACATGTTAATCAATGACAAGCATGATCCAAAACCAGTAAGTGCTACATTGTCATCGATCACAAACAAGTTCCAAAATCAATAGGTGCTACATTTTGATCGATCACAAGCATAATACAAAATCAATAAGTGCTGCAAAATTTGGATCAATGACAAACATAATCGAAAATCAACAAGCAAAATAAATAAAATGAAGAGTTAGCAAGTGATCGGAAGTGATTGAACCTATAAAGCGGTCTCTGAGAACGGAAGGAGAAGCGACGCTACGCTCGATCTGAGTCATCTGGCCGATCTTCTCGGCGACAGTCATGCGGGAGAGAAGGTCCTTCACTCGAGCTTCGACAGGTGCATTACGGTCTTTGTAGATGCAATCCATTCCTTGATTCGTTGATGGAGAATGCAATTCTCAGCTTCCAGATTACTCAGTGGGTCAGTCGGTTTCTGACTGTAAATCGTGGTGAGTTACGGTGGAGTAGTGTGGTTGTTGAGACTTGAGAATACTAGTCCACTATGGTGGAAGATGGAAATCATTATTCAGATAAATTAAAATAGCAGATAAACAGATTGTCAGGTACTGTTACAAATTTTACTACTATACTATAATAAGTTTATGACAGAAAATTGCAGTATAGTGATTGCTCAAGCACAAAATGGAGATAAGATTTGATAATTACAGCCTGTCTAACTGCAACTAGCCACCGCTTTCTAATTTCGATTACCAACCTCTACATGGGTTAATCCAGGCCAAAACACTATTCCAAGTTATATCCTCCAATTTGTTTACGTTTATGTTTTAAATTAACCCTGTCCTGAATTTGTACTTGGAACAAGCTTCTGATTAGTCCATTGCTACTGACTGGCCATGAAAGTGGATTTATGTAATTCAAAGGAAAGCTTGAATTTGGGCTAATTCAAAGGCCAACTCAGCTTCTAGCTCAAAACCATGTTGTATTGTAGGTTGTTTCCAAACTTGACCACATGAATGAACAGTGTTGAACAGTAAACCCTCCATAGTAAATGTAGCTAATAAAAGCAAACGAAGTTTTCAGACAGAGAACAAAGAAATGGCTGATCGATTGTTGAAAAAATCACCAACAATGGAGACGATATAAGCAATATTTCAGTAATCGCTACAATTGAGGTTATTTCAATCCCTTCTCATGCATTCATGGCCGAGAATTCTTTTCAGTTGTTAATCATTTTTGTGTTTCTTCTTTTTTGTTTTCCGATTTGAAGTAGGTGTTTGGATTTTGTTAATTCCATCTTCAACTTGCTAGTAACCTATCCGATCAACATCTGTTGTTGTAAGGTAACTGAAACAATGATGATCTTCATTATTTAGTATTTTAATTACATTTCGTGCAGTGGATATATAGTAGCTGCTCGAATCTTCCTAGTGTACCAAATTGTTTCCCCACCCTGCTATTACAATGACATGAACTCTTATATTGCTCTTTCGTATAGAATGGTTGGTTCCGTTTCTGTTAAATTTTATGACATGAGAATATTCAATATTTGTAGAAGGTAGTTATGTGTAGGGGCAGTGTTGCATCTTCTTGTATGTGAATAAGATATTGAATCAGGGGATTTGATTTTGTATATACGTGGTTGTCTGTGTTTTGTTAAAAATAGGCCCTTTAGAAAATGGACATGACACAACAACAATTTATGTCACTGATGCTACAAAGTAGTCGAATGACTATGGGATTCCTGATGGGTGTGTGCATGATTGCTTCTGAGGTGAACATGAAGTATTGTGGGCAAAATTTTGTTGAAGTCCTTAATAGGAAGAGGTATAATATGTGGTTTAGGCTATATGTTCAGATGGATAGGAACTTTAGGTTGTTTGAGGAGGAGGATGTTGGTTGCATCGACAATTTGCGAATGGACATGAACTGTTTCAATAGACTTTGCAAAGTTCTTGAAACAAGTGGTGGGTTGGTGGAGTCAAAGTATGTATCTGTGAAAGAACAAGTGGGAATTTTTTTATTCGTGATTGCTCATAACAAGAAGAGTAGAATCATTCACTTTGACTTCATACGTTCCGGACAAACTATAAGCAAATACTTTCACATTGTATTGCAAGTTGTTCTGCGTATGCACAAGCGTTTCCTAGTAGGTGGCAGAACCTACTAATGAACATAATGCTCCGGAACGTTTGCAGCCGTTTCAGGTTACTGCCCATAACATATTTTACTTGATTCTCTTTCAATGATTACTTTAATTGTGTTTGTTTTTTTTTTGTTTTTTGTTTTTGTTTGAATGCATACTAAAGTGATTTTCTAAATTAGGGTTGTTTGGGTGATTTGGATATAACCCATGTCTAGGTTAAGGTTCCTCGGGACAAGCAAATCCCGTATCGTGGTCGAAAATGGATTATTACCGTTAATGTTCTGGCTGCGTGTGACATTAACATGAACTTCACCTATGCTCTATCTAGGTGGAAGGGATCATCAACTGATAGCCGTGTTTTGGTGAATGCACTTGTCCGGCCGAATGGGATGCGTGTCCCACAAGGTTACATGTTATTTCGTTTACTGTGTGGAAAACCATTCCTTCCTCTTTCGTATGACAAGTGGTTTGAGTAATTCGAGAATTGGTATTGTACTGATGAAGTACATGACTATGTGGTGCAGGGCAATATTATTTATGCGATAATGGATACACGCACGAGCCTGGATTTGTTACTCCTTACACCCAAACATGTTATCATTTGAAATCATGGGGTGTTGGCAGGGAGGCACCTCAAAACCCGAAAGAGTACTTCAACATGGTTCATTCTAAGGCCAGGAATGTCATTGAGAGAGCTTTTGGTGTGTTGAAAAAGCGTTGGGCAACATTGGCAGAGCAGTCCAAGTACCCGGTAGATGTTCATAATCGAGTAATTCTAGCTTGTTGTCTCTTACGTACAGAACTTCATCAGACTGAATATGTCAAAGGATCCTTTGGAAGATGCATAGTTGTCTGATGATGAGGACGAACCAATATATGATGACTCGCCCGGTGAACGACATACAAGTTATGCGAAAAACTTCAAAGTGGACTGCATTTAGAGATAATTTGGCTAATGAACTGTATAATAATTGGCTGCAGAGTAAAGGAGGGGCAATATACTATGCTTTAATTTGTGTGCACTTGTGTTTTTAATTATCTATGTGAGATGTATTATTATGTGCTGCCTTTTGTTGCTTATTTGGGGACTAATATGTGTAAGTTGACCTTTGTTGAAGGAAATATTATGGTTTCAGATTATTGGTTATGTAATATATGACTCTTACGTTCATAAATCATGTGCTTCAACCCTTTCATAGATGTGTTGATGTCTTTGTATCTTTTGTTAACATATTAGTTTCGTATTGATGAGTGTTATATTAGTTTTTGTATGTGACGGGGTAGATGAGATCAGTTGGTGGAGGAAGCAGATTTAGACCTCCTTTCGGTCAAGCCACTCTACGCGCCAACTTTGTGCCAACTCAACGACCGGGATAAAACCTTGGATCAGGGCCTATGAGGAGCTGCTCCAAACCATAAATGGGGACAAATTTCAGTGGCAGCGAACCTGAGTCCAGTACTAAACCTCGAGCTCCACTCTACTATTGAGCGATACCGAGGATGCTGCACTTGTCGATGGACTGTGTGCAATCATGGCACTTGGTGCCCGTGATGAGACAACCGAAGTTTCCGACACATTTTCTCAGCTGAAGAAGTTGATGAAGGAGAAAATTCCAAATTATCCTATAACGAAGGAGCAGACCAGAACAAGACTGAAAACTTGGAAGGCTAAATATACTTTGCTTGATGACATACTTCAACTGAGTGGTTCAAACTTTGTTGGTGGAAAGAATAAACTGGATGTTGAAACAAGTGATCAATGGGAAGATTTCTGCAAGGTTAGTTGCACACCTTTGAGTTTTCATAATTTCAATATGATGGTTAATAATTCTCCTGTTGATGAATATGCATTTTCGATCGAATATATACAAGATTTATAATTTCAAGCACTATGATTTAGTTAGCTTAAATGGTGTGGGTCCAGTTGGGATTTAATTCACATTTGACACATGAGTATTATTTCAATTGTTTTTGGAAAACCCCCAATTTAAAACAGGTTTCTACTACGCATATTCTCTATTTCAATGGTGATACAATTGCCATTTCATACATGAAACAGGTTCACAAAGATGCTCATTCTGCTAAGGGAAAAGAGTATCCTCTGATTGAGGTTTGGGAACAATGGTTGGCAAGGATCATGCCACAGGTGAAGGAGATTACGGGTTTAATGATGATGCTGGTAAGCCACTTGATGATCTATACCGAGTTGACATGGAAGTTATCATTAGTGAGAATGATGTTGAAACTACAAGCCTTCAAAGCGCATCTCAACGAAGTCCCAACGAATTCACTGAGCAATCTCCATTCACTCAACAACCATCTCAAGGCACTAAGAGTATTGGAACCGCAAACAAAAGGGCCAGGATGGAGAAGGGTGATCGAGCTGAGAGGATCGCTAAACCTTATGTGAATTTCATGTAGAAATATTGGGCAGAGCATAACGCAATTTTGGAAGATATGAACTCCAAACTTGTGAATCATGATGTTGTCTTCCACAACAAGTGTGTAACTGTGAAAGAAGCATTGAGGGACCAATTCCCTAAAATGAGCAGGGATGAAGCAATATTCTGAATCCCACTGTTTGTGAGAGTTTCATCATTGCCGATGAGTATGGGCGTGACTACGTAGTTCGAATGATCCGGGAGAAGAGACTCTGATGGTCTGACTTGCTGATGGGTGGTTAGGATGCTTTACTTTTGTGATGTAATTGACTTTCATGTTCAAAGGATGGTTCTCTAAGTGGGTTTATGTTGAACATGACTACTTTTGTCATGTAACAAATGTAAGGTTTGAACATGGCTTTTTATGAATTATATCGGACCTGCTAACGATGGTGATATGACACTCTCATGGTTGTAATCCCCCTAATAAATAAAGCTCCTTGTTTAGTGTTGATATGTGAAGGTTCTTCTCTGAATCACCGGATATTTTTTATTTTCGCATATCATGTTTAAATATTGTTGGAATGACGGAGTGTTAATTAGTGTTATGCATAACTTAGTTTATTACATTAAGTAAGAACGAGTACATTACATAGTTTTGGATTGTGAGATGATAATAGGCTAGTGACATTTCAGTTACGACTTCTTCATAATAGTCAACTCAAACTATTGCATTCCCACATTTCAAAAGAATTTATTACATTCGATGGTCACAATTAGACAATATAAAGTTGGCTCGAACCTCCGAGGCTCCGACCTATTAATTATTTACCAACCGGAATTCGTTATTATTATTGACTCCAAATTTATAGTTATTTGGAAAGACACAACATCCTTTAACAAAACAAAAACTAAAACAATTACTATGTATCTTTATATATATGCAATGAAATGTTAATAGAAAAATTATTTATTGGCTATGTACAATCTTTGCTTATATTTTTCGTGATTTCCAATAAGTATTCTCCACAAATTTCAGTTTGGCAGCGTACAAAGGTTGTAATAGCCATCTGATAACATGTGCTACATCCCAAAGACATGGACCGAATGAGTTTAGATTGCAAACAACAGAAATACTGAATGACATGTGAGTTCTTTATTCTCAAATGTTAATAATTCAACCCAAAGCCATATGGGAACAGAGGATCTGAATTCCCTTTAGCATGAAATGGGAGCTGATCAACAGACTTGAACCATGTCACGCTCAGCCGGCCATGGAATGGGAAGTCTCCAAAGATAACATCGGTGATTCCATTGCCTTCGGTGCCAGGCAACCAAGCTGCTACAAGGGCCTCGGTTTTCTCCAACAGTGTTGGCTCTAGGACCATAGGTCTTCCACTAACTAGAATTACCAGAGTGGGAACTTTCTCGGCGACTAAGGTTGCCAGTTCAGTTCCATTGAAAGGGATTTTTAGCTCAGGGTCATCGCCACCTGTTTCGGCATATGGAGCTTCACCAATAGCTACAATAGCATAGGAGAAACCTTGACCTGAGAATGTTTCTGGCGTGGGATTTGGTTCAAAAACCACTTCTGTGCTGTCACCCACTGCTATTTTTACTGCGTCTAAGATAGTTGTTCCTGGAGAAAACGGTTCATTAATTTATGAAAGATTGTTACTTCTTCAAAATAAAAAGTTTTCACCTTGATATCGAACAGATTCTCATTGTCTAAAGCTACAGCCATGAAATCAAGCTAGCTAGTAACAAGGTGGGCATTTGCGAAAATGGCTAAAAGGTATTCTAAAAAGAAAAGACAAGAACAATTAGAGCTCCATGGGACAGCTAACTGCCATCATGACGAAGAAAATGAAAAAGAGAAAACAATAACAGAAACACTGTTAACTTAAAGTAACTTACCCTCCGTGATTCTGCCACCTTTTCCTTCCCACGTAATTGTCCACCCACCACATTGATATCCAAGATTATCAGCATGTGTACCAGTAACTAAAATTCGTCTGGCGTTTTTATCAAGAGGAAGCAGAGGTCTAGCTGCATCCTTCCCATTCTTTAACAGAACCAAGGACTTGCATACAGCTTTACGGGCTAATTCTCTATGTGCCTAAATAGAAAAGGGGGAAAAAGAAAAAAGGAAAAAGGGAGCACAATAAAAAATATCAGCTCAGGTTCTATATTACATAAACATCCAGGAGTGAAAGCAGATAGGAAGACAACAATTTCGACTTTCAGTTGGAAAACTATGTTCCAGTGTACCCTGAAGTAAGTTGGACTAATTCTTGAATTCCACCTTATGATCAAACAAGGCTCATAAAGTATAGTAAAAACTCCATAAAGTAATACTCTGAAATGGAATAAACTCTCTATAGTCATAAACAATTCTGGTCCCAACTCGGGACCAGTTATAAATAATAATCTCTACATTGTCATATTCCATTACTTTCTCCAATCCCGGCTTAAGTAATTATACCTCCCTATAATAATAAATGACATAATATTCAATAATATTTATCTATATATATGATTTTCATTATAAATTTAAGATGTAAAATACTTATCTAAAGTTGTTTGTGATAGAAATTTAAACTTTTGAGTGGTAAGTCTATCGTTTAGCTTCTGTTTAAGTAATAGTTCATCTATATATGAACTTCTTGTTTCAAAAAACCATCTCTACCTTTTCAAGTTAGTAGTTAGTAATTTTATTCAATAAATATAATATTTATGTTAATGCACATTATCTTATTATGAAAAATATATTTTTAGTATAAACCTCTACTTAGGAATAAACTCTCTATAAAAATATTTTTCTCTGATCGAGAGGATATGACTGTATGGAGTTTTTACTGGATGTAACTATAATTTTGGATAGTAATAGATGGCCAGATGAAAATTTTCACATTTGCTTCAATTCATTTGCTCCTCTTTAATCACATTGTGAGTCAATACAAACTTATAAATAGAAAATTACATTTGCTCTTCTTTAACTTATGGTTAGAAGGAAAAAAATATTTCCTTGCATACATGTTATATTTTCACCAAAAATAGGATGTTAAAGAATTTGCATACATGCTACATTTTCCCCTAAATATAGGAGAATTAAAAATTCAATTATTTTGACGAAGAATTTGCCACCTAAAATTTTTGGCTATGTAATTTTATTCAATAAATATAACATTTATGTTATGCACATTATTTTGTTACGAAAAATATATTTTTAATATAAACCTCTATTTAGGAATAAACTCTCTGTAAGAATATTTTTCTCTGGTCCAGACGATATGACTGTATGGAGTTTTTACTGCATGTAACTATACTTTTGAATAGTAATAGTTTGGCCGGATGAAAATTTTCACATTTGCTTCAATTCATTTGCTCCTCTTAACCACATTAATTGTGAGTCAATACAAACCTATAAATAGAAAATTACATTTGCCCTTCTTTAAATTATGGTTAGAAGGAAGAAAATATTTCCTTGCATACATGTTATATTTTCACCATAAAAATAGGATGTGAAAAAATTTACATGCATGCTACATTTTCACCGAGAAAATAGGAGAATCAAAAAATCAATTGTTTTAAAGAAGAATTTACCATCAGGGATTTTTTGCTATGTGGCATGCTTCTCCTTTGAGATAGCCCATCACTTTTAAATAATATAAAGATTATAACTACCTACATTTATTTTTCAAATTATCATTTGAGCCCTAAAAGTTTACAAACAAACTCTAATTAGTAAATACAATCACAGATAAAACTACAGATGCTTCAGTTCTTTTGCAAATCCACAGACCCACATACATTTTTGTTCTACGAAGAAGAAGAGGAGCAATTCACCAAGAACAAGAGGGAAGAATTAGGTTAGTTCAAGAACTTATCAATGATATGGATCTCGTCGCCATCTCTCTTAGGTAGTGATGTATTCGATCGTGTTTTCTTGACAATTGGCGCTACATCACAGCGCTAAATCACCAGGGTGGATGTCCAATACACCATCATTTTCAATGAATTGGCGTTCGATGTTGTGGCTATGTGTGTTGCTATTAAAATCTTATATTGAGTTTCATGGTTTACTTTTGAGAAAAATTCATTACTTGTATACACGACCTTTCCTGCATAATGGCGCTCACTTTGGGCGCCATTTATTATAACCAGCCATGAATATGATCTCGGGTTATCCATTAAGGTGCGAGAGAGCTAGGGCTGCTCATTTTATCCGTATCCGCAAATCCGGTCCGTTATCCGCGAAAACGGACGGATACGGATCGATCCGTTAAAAAACGGATCGGATTGCGGATGGGACTTTCCTTTATCCGTTTTGAACGGATAAATCCGCCGGATATCCGCGGATATCCATTTATCCGTTAAACCAAGGGTATTTTTATTATTTTACCATTTAACCTAACTAAAATCTACCTTCCTCAGTTTAGGGAAAAAGATTCTAAGCTACGTCTTTTCAAAATCTTTGTCTTCTTTGGATTTTGGCAACGCATCCTTCTTTTCTTCTGCATCCACTTTCCGGCTGGCCAATTGCTCAGCAAGCTCAGTATCTTCATCCCACTCACGCTTCAAGCGAGAAAGATAATCTCTTCTTGCCTTTTCCAGCTTAAGACATCTTCTCCATTCCGCTCCGCCTCCGTCTTCTCCAATTCGCTCCACCTCCGTCCGTCACTCCGTCTTCTTCGTTTCTCTTCCACCGTGCTTCCGATGTCAAAAGCTGAGCAAGCATCATAGT
>JAYMSP010002319.1:0-24944 GCA_036897095.1 Plantago elongata
GTTCATGAAAAATTTCAGTTGAGATTTGTGTATATTTTGAGCAAGATGTTTTACTCTTGCGGATTTCCGTATTTCCGGCCTGAAGTAGCAAAGCCTTGAGTCAAAAGAGCCCAGGGGCTCATTCTTGTACTTAGCATTTTCTTTGAAATATGGAATTCTATAAATAAAGGAAAACTCCATTGATTTGGAACCTTTACGGGCGAGGAGGATACTCTATTTGTGGTTGTTGTACTAACTTTTTACTGTGTTTTCATTTAAATTAATTACGTATAGCAAAATTTTCCTTGGATGTTTGATAAGTAAAAAAAGAAGACACAACACAGAAATCTGCTTTATTGGCGAAAACTTTATATATTGTTTGTTACTCTTGTTGTTTTACGACTGCGAAAAGGAAATTAAATTATAGAATGATCTGTTCCAATATTGTCTTAGTTTTCATACTATTCAGTTAACGTAGATATCCTCTCACTTCCACCACTCGATTAATTCTATGACCTTTTACTCTTCCTTTTTCTATCTATATCTACGTGCATTAGGTAAAGGAAAGCTGTAATTTTTTTATTCATTTTATTTCATCGCCTTTGCTGGCAATAAATTACCCATAAAGGTGTTATTGTTGTATTCAACCTGAGTCTAAGAGAGAAATGGTAAATTCTCAAAAGAACAATAAACGAGAAAGGAGGAAGTAAATCGAAGTCATAGAATTAGCAACTTTGGAAATGGAAGATGTAGACGGTAAAACACTAGATGGAGGAATTCTCTATTTTTTTGGTACAAAGACAAAACTCATTACCCTAATTTGTTGGATTTCTTACGAATTTCCTATACCCACATATCTACTATATAACACTATATTTCTAATAATTAGATCCTTTATTTAACTTCAATCTATTTCGGTAAAAACAAATGTTGCGGGATGAACTTCAGGACACGGAATAATAATTAGACAATCCCAAAAAAGGAACCAGTTTTTGGTCCACATACATCTTAGAACTATTGACACAGCAATCGATTAATATTCTATAAAGAAAAGAAGCCTTCTAGGTCTCCGCGGTTATTCTCCTTTATAAGCGTACTTTATTATTTTTTGTTGTACAATAGGCTCGTATTCTTTATTATTGTATTGTTCTAGGCTATGCGAGGTTTGATGTTTGAAGTAAACATTTCTGTATTTTTCCTTTCTTTTCTTGCTAAACACTTTTTATACTTGTTGTATTGCTATAATTAATCTTGCAAAGGGTTCATTCCAGGAAACCTGTATATTTGAATATTAAAATAAACAGTTATACCTAAAATTCGCAAAAATATCCAACAATACTGACAATAATAATTCGACAAAGAAAATGAACCCTACGCAACCCTAGATAGAGTAAAAAGCATTTCCCTAATGAAAGAGGCGCGAAAAAATCCTATATAAGGATACTATATTAGGTAATGCGAACTACTTCCTTCTTTTGCGAAGTCTCCGCCTAGTTTCATTTAGGACTGATTTCTAAACTTTTTGTACAGAACTGTGTTACATAGTAGTTAAAATAAAATTGAAAAGAATAAAAGGAAGAAGTCTTGTCCCATTAGAAGAACGGGAGTTTTGCTTTGCCTATCACAACATTTTCATTACGCAGACACACTCTTCCACAAAAGTACTGTCATACAAGTTCAACCTTGTCATGCCCCATGTTTTTTCATGTTATATATAATAGAAGGATACTCTCTTTATTTCATTAATAGGAAAAGATAAGCAAGTAGACGCAAAGACCTACCCTATTTATCTGTTAGCTCATAACGACTGAAAATAGAGCCTGCACGGAATAAGAAGAACTAGATGTCGGGCCCTACTCTAGCCTTATTTATCTAATTTCTAATATTTTAGCAGTGAGCCCACTGGCAGAAAAAATGTCCTTGGAGAAGTTCTCACAATTCGACTTTCGTTGTAAATGACTTCACTTAGATGTTCTAGCTTATTTATAATAGATTCCTTTTATCATTACTAACAAGAATTCCCGGAAAACCACTATTCTGGATTATTAGACTTTACATATTCAATATCTACCACGAATTGACAAAGTATTCTATAATGTACTCTTTTTGTCAGACTTAGACATATCAAAAAACACATCTAGGCTTAGTTTTTTGTCAAATGCTTTATTTGTACGATGTATACCTCCATATAAAATAATAAAATAAAAAGATGTTGTACTCCTTGCAGCAATTTACAAATGAATATAATATAGTGTTACGTGTAAATATACTTTCTACATCTGTGTCTTCTGTCCGTGGAATTAGACAAGTTCTCTATGTGGAGGAGCAGCTTACTCTTTTTTCTTTCTCTAAACGATTCACATTGCGAAAGTTCCTTTGTTTCGTAAGTATTCTTTCCTTTATTAATCTATTATATCTTCCAAGGACAGATGGGTTTTGATCCAACAAATGAGATTATTGTCCTATGTTTTCTTTTAGTCTACTATCATTATTAATACCATATTTCCGCTTTAACTACATGAGGTAAACTCTTACTAGTAACTGCGGAATCAAGTAAACCTACTTTTGCTTTTCCACTATTTGGACTTATAAAATCTAATAAATAACTGAGAAGAATCTATTTCTTACCTTATTTTTCCAGAAATAACTATATATTTTGGAAGCGTTGATGATAGACAATAAAATAATATTCCGTTTTTTTATGTATTTTGGATCTAAGAAATCTACATTTTTCAGAAATGTGTATTTGATACATAGCTACGTTATTCCCCTGATATGTGATATGAAACACCACCCTCTGTCTGTTTGTCACAAATCACAATAGCTTTTGTTTTTTCTAGCTAGTTATTGGTAAAGATCTATAAATAATAACTATGATTGAAAACAAAGTAAACCCTTTTTATAAACTTAGGAGAACAATGTCAATTATTGACTATCACACAAATAGAAACTTCTTAAAAGAGCGTGTCGGGTATTTGCCGCCAAAGGAACTCTCTAAATTATTTTTATGTCCTCCTTGTATCTACCTTTCTTTACTGAAGTACTTGAGTATTTACCCTGTCTATTTGAATGTATTAAATTATATAACAAATGCTTTCTTAAAGCTACCTCTTTCGTGAAATATAAATCACTCCTTCTTAATATAGCTAGGTAAAATCTATAAAATAGCTCTTGATATTTAGTAACTTTATGTATTTATAAATATAGTACAGAGAAGAGGGTGTACTCCTTAGCTTATAGTACTTAATGATAAGGTATACTTGAGAATATAGAAGGACTCTTTCTTTAAATGAGTAAGTATAAGAGTAAGAGAAAAGATACCTCCTTTAAACATGTAGTTATAGTGCTCCTAAGTAGTACATGAGTAACTCTCTAGTTCTAGTAGTGTATGGGATTCTTTGTCTTACCTCACATCTAGCTATTCTTAGGGATATTAACATTATAGTACGTAGTAAGGGAACTAATGTCTAGTTAAGTCAAGCAGCTCTTATGCAACTCTTTGTTAATATGCTGCTATAACATAATCAAGGGTTAAATAATCTTTAAATATAGTATTAGAGAAAAATAGAACGACTCTTTCCTTTTCCAAGTGTTAGGTATGTACCAAGATATTTATCTTTCACAGTTTAATAACTTAAGTAGAATTATTTATAAATTCTAATCTATTAGCGCTCCTTATTTATTTTATTGTGTAGTTTATAAATAGCCTTATGAATTTCCTTCTATGTAAGGTATTAAAAAAGAGTGTCTTAACTATAGAGAGTTCTTTATAATTCATAATGACCCTTACTCATTAGCTCTATACTTAGAAGGGACTAGCATCTTCTAATTATTAAGGAGCTTTTTTTAGAGAACAAAAGGTACAACTTAATAAACTCTTTCTTTATAAAGTAAAAGTCATGGGAGTTATGCGTTTACTTAATCAATTCTCTTAAGCCATAACTATTTATTTTTAAGGGAGTATTACTATCTCTGAGCTATTTACATTTTAACTCAGGCAGGCAAAGACTTAAATACTATAAAACAATACTAAGATTATGATATCTAAATTATATATGAACCTTCTCAGCGACAATATTTTATAAATAAAACTTTGCCTTCTTAACTAGTCATGGTAAAATTTTAAATGGGTTCTTTATTAAAATGTGCTCTCCTTTAACTCTTAAGTACACTTATAAATCAGTATAGTCCTCTAGTATATCCTTGGAGGGTTCTGTCCTATAAACCTATTCAAAAAGAATTCATTTTAAGTACCTTTTATATGTTTCTAAAAAACTATGAAAAACTTTACTAAGTGAGCTTGAGCATGTAAGTGCACTAGTTATTCTTTACATAAGGCTTTTTAAGAAAATGATTCATAAGTTTCTACTCCTAATACACAAAGAGAAGGGAGGAAATCGTCTTTGACCAAGTATAAACGCAAAGTAAAGGCAATAAGGCCAGAAACATAAGTGGATCTTTTTCAAAAGTGCAAGTTAACTTATTAACCAAAGGGATATGATTCGCACGCACAAGTAAAATATCGTGTTTCTTTTAGTAAGTAAACAAAGTTATCCAGTAGGAGTAATTACTAAAATACTTAACGAAATTCATTATATATCTATGTATTTTTGATACATAATCTATATAATCATCGCTTTGTTCCGAAAGATAAAGCACTGTGGATGAGAGTGCAGAATTCATTCCTTATTGAATGAAAAATAGCTGTGAATGAAAATAGGAAAAGGTCAACTATAATCAATGATTCAATATCTTTCGTACGTAATAGAGCTTGTGCATAAATTATGAATAGCTAGAAATTTATATAACTCATTCATTATATTTTATTGTATATTTCTTTAGTCCGCTCTTACTAGCTTACTGAATTGACGACAACCCCAGAACCTGTTGGATTTATCCTAGTGAATTGGGAATTTTGCCTTAACTTATTTCTTTAAAGAATTTAAAGTAAATTTTACAAAAATGGTGTTGCACCAATGAATAAGAATGTAAGACAAAATAAATTTGTAATTAATATTACTCTTTATACTTTGTAATCCTATATACAGTTAGAGTTACAGATGAATTAGATATGTGTTAATAAGGTATGTTTTCAGGAGAAGGTAAACAATTCACATTCTAAAATGGGTTCTATATATATATTCGTTGCACCAACGACGAAGATAAGTGAAAGATAAAATAATGTGAATTTAAATCTATAATGAAAAGCATTTTATAAATAAGTTATAAACAAAGGTAGAAAAATCACTTCTATTCGAAATTATGCCTTAGTTTTTAGTTTTGCAAAAAGCATATTTAGAGTACGAGAGCACCAATTATGGGGTTCTTTTCCCTATTATCTACTTACTATTTATGTTATGATCCAATGAATCCTTAGATCTTCTTATATCCTCCTTTAGCAATAATATTTTTTACCTGTTCCAGTTTGATTCTTTTTTTTTAGTTTTCCTTCATTACACCTATCCACCAAAGGTAGTTTGTCACATTTTCGTTGTTGTTCATTTCTGTACTTTTTTCATTTAGTTTAGTAAAAGGTACACAAGGAAGAAGACTGTAAATAAATTTGGTAATCTAAGTGCTAATCCACTTCTATGATTTTTCAAACGTCAAGTCACAGTTTCTTTTCATTTCCTCCGTTTGTTGTTATAAATTCTTAAGTAACATAGTCACTTTAGTATAGTACAACACAGATATTTTTACACGCTAACGACTTTATACTTTATGCAAAGAGCGCCAAGTACAAGTAGATGATCTATTCGATGTAATATGATTCGCTTAGAATTAGTTCCCCCAAAAATTAGTCGTAATAATGAGAAATATACAATCCTTTCCATTCTTGTACACATGCTGTCATTTATACAGACTTCCCTGACTAAGCGTGAAACGTAGATACTTTCTTTCGAATATCAATAAATAATGGGATCTTGCAAAGGCTCGAAACATATTCTTTTTAAACCTTCTTAAGGTAAAAGACTAATTCATACAAATGCGGGAAAGAGTCCGTCATTCATAGCCAATGACAAGTCTCTCTTCTCCTACAACTAAATATTTCATCAGATATATATATGCTATGCCGAATGCTTTCCTCGATTCTATCTTTTTGTCAGAATATCAATATTTTGGTTTCTTTTATGTAAAGATCTCACAACTTATTTTTATGAATGAAAATGAATAGGAAAAGTACTATAATCCTTACCTCCACTTGAAAAAGATGCAACGAGATAGATTTTTCAAAGAAGCCACCAATTTATGTATATAAAGATAAATATCCTAATAATCTAATGTTCCAGACAAGAATAACCTTTAATGCTCACATAGTTTGGAATATTCTAGATTTAGTTTAGTTTTACCGAAACACAACTTGTTCTTTCTCGTTGAAAAAGGTTTATAGGTTTTGTTGCTTAAACTAAAAACAAACAAATAAAGCTAACTAGAACTATTTAGAAATAAAGAACTAGATGTAGAATAAATAGAGATAGAATAAATAATAATCAACTACAACATCAGATCAATCAATATAAATAAAATTCCAATATATAGCTCGGCATGAATACGAAATACCACAGCAGCTACCCTAGGTTTTTGGATAAAGACTAGTAACACTACGAATTAGACTTAGAAAAATTCTTTGAAAGGATTCAGATTGCCTTTCTTAGTCTATAAATTCTAGTTGTTGGGAAATAGGGAACTCTGACGACTCTTATAGCTAAACGCTTCTTTTTTGCTTTTTTCACAAACGTAGAACTAAGTGCGCAACACAACATACCTTAGTTTAAATATTGAGTTTAGAATCTTCTTTCTTATCTAAGATAGGACTTGTAGGGAGGATATAACGTATCAATAGTTAAGACTAAGACACACGCCATAATAAGATAACCTTATAGAATAGGTTAATCTTTTTAACTGAGAATACTACTTCATTTATTGCGAGATTGACTTCATTTTTATAATATTTAAGGAAGAATAACTAACCTTATATAGCTACTCAAAAACAAAAAAGAGTGAAATTCAAGTATATATTTAGATAGAAACAGCATTTTAGTGTAGCCATAAAAAAGAAAACTGACTTTTTACAACAAAGATATCATAACCCTTATGAATTTCTATAATAGAATTGTATGAAAGCGAACTCATGTTGCGCCGCGCATATATGAACTCTTTTGGTTTCTTATTCTATTGGATCCTCCTTTTTACTACGTTTTTGTAGAGATTATAGTAAAGATAAATATTTAGTTTACGTTGATTCTAATTTGACATACCCAAAGACTTTCTTTAATTTAGAGAGAGCCTTTCTCACAGATAGAAAATACAAATGAAGAAATATATGCCTAAATTTACAAGCACCCAGGAGGATCATTTACTATAGCAGACATTAATACCGGCGTTCATTGTGACACGTACCTACCGGGGCAACCTTCCGATACCCATCTAAATCAGAAACAGAGAGAAGGGAAGATAGGTGGTTAATTCTAGGGAATCTCATTCTTTGGTAGGACAATTGACAACGCTTACAACTGAGTGATTCTGTGTCTTAGGCTGAGTGTGTATCTATTCTTCGTCGTCGGTTACTGAGAAAGCATTGCACCAAAAGCAAAAGGGAAGAAGAGAGGAGAGCTTGCATGAGTATTTGTGAGAGACATGCCTATATACTAGCTCACATATACGATACGTAACAAGAAGAGTAAGGCTGCTTGTTTTCTAATGTTTCCTGGTAAAGAATAGAATGGTTAGAGATCGAATTGCACTAACCAAGAATTCAAACTAAACTGTGAACCCATTTCCTCTAATTCATTCGATCTTTAAATAATTTAAATATGGCTATATATATACGTGGCAGTTTTCTTACTTTTTTGTGATATCTATGCATGTATATTTTGTTAACTATAAATCCTAACAACTAATCCAAATGAGAACTCTACCTAAAAAGAAGAAAAGGAAGAATATACTCGAAAGTAGGCGTTGCACCAAGATTATAACGAAATTAGGTAAGGAGTAGTTCAAAGCTTTATACAAGAATCAGATAAGGAGGACCTAGGAAATACATACAATTCACTTACTAGCAGAACTATTAGAAATCTATATCAAATTCTATTTTTTAGATCTTATATATATAATACGTATCACTTTTTCACACTTTTGTATGCATTCTTTTCAATCCATCCAAGCTTTTCGCATTTCTTAAAAACATAGTTACAGAATTTGTTGAGTTTTCTCGTAATTTTCTTTATTCTGAAGAAACAGGTAAGGTATTGCACCAAGGATTGTAAAAAAGAAGGAATGCAAAAAAAATCTAGTTTTCTTGACGACCTATTGTATTTTCTACCAAGAACAGGGCCAATGAAAGGCATCTATAAAAAAAAGATACATACAGGGGTAGAAAGCATAGAGCTAAAGGATAAATAAGAGATCCGTAGATAAGATCAAAAAGCTTGGACAATATCATACAAGAAGAGAGAAAGGAGCAGGCCTATCACGTATAATGATTACCTTGTATATGAAAGACTTTTTTATAGTCCTAATACCTAATAAAGTCAGTCATAAAGAAGTACTTTTCTTTTTAGGCCTCTTTCTATAGTACAATTCAATAAGGTAACAATACAAAAAGTAGGGGCTTCTCTTTTTTCTTAAAAACTAAAAAAATTTCCTATATCTACTAACTTTCATAAACATGACATGGAAGTGATCTAAGAGACATGATGATGAGAGTTATAAAGATTAGGAAAAAGGTATACTTACATATTTATATAAAATAGAAAGTTTCATTAAGTCTTGCTTGAGGTCTGTTCTCTCGCAGCCATAGCAATCATATCTATTATTCTTGGTTTAGTATTTTGGGGAGGACTCTACTCTTTTATTTCCTATTTCCCAATATAAATGTAGGCATTTGATCTATCTCAAGTAATACTACAGTCGAATTTAAAAAGAGTACTAATTACTTATAGTAAGCCATCTATAAAATGTATTGGAGTGTATGTATCGTAAAAAAGGGAACCTTATGAAAGGGCAAGCAAGAGACTTAGCCCTAACCACCGTGAAAAAGATTGGAGAGGAAGAAAAACTTAAACTCAAAAAAGTGAGAAAGTTCTAATATAATGAAAATGAAGTAAGATAAAAAAGATATCGGTAAAGTACACCACCCACCAAAGAGGACTTCCACATATTCATATTCCACGATTACAAGAGTTACGACAACATTACTGAAACAAAACGGATAGAATTTGAGGAAAAGAACAAAGAGTAATGAGAACAGGGCGTAGAGAGAAATTTAGAAAGGATTTGGGTAGTCAGCCGTAGGGTAACAAGTATATGTGTATTTATAGAACTAGACAGTATTTGGCATGTCGTCATCAAAGAAAGAAAATGGATTTCTTTTCTATACGTATGTATAAACTAAACATATTGCACACCTTTGTGGGTTCCAGGTCCATTCTTTCTAAGTTTTTATACAACAATCCTTCTTTTTCTTAGTAATAACACATAAAAGAAAGGGAAATTATTACCTTAGTAGAATACATTCCTGACTTTTTAAATCTTTCTTATAAAAGATGCATGACAGCCAAATATAGTGTTGTTTGTAAAATAGAATGTAAATAAAAAAATCAGCGCGTACCACAAAAACTTGAGACGTTGATTAGATGCTTTGGACCTAAAATAGAAAAAAGAAAAATAGTAGAAGTTTTAGAGTTTAAGAGTGAGTTGACTTTCTAAAATTTAGTATATTAGGTTAAAATTTTAGATACCCCACATTCTCGCCTCTAAATATTCGTTATTTAGTTTATTTATGACTTGTTAGCTTTAGTATTTATGCAGACACATTTAAGGGCTCTATTACGGATTGTGAAATTGTATATGTATATAAAAGCTTCTGTATATAACAAATCGAGAAGAAAATAAAAATTTTTGAAGTTTCTTTATTATGAAATAATAAAGTACACTTAATTAGTGAAGTGAAAGAAGGAATACAGAAGTGAATCAGCAGTAAACCTACAGCTACACCCAAATAAAAGAATCAGAGCAATGCAAAGTAGAAATGTTGCTTTCCTTGACTAGACATCCAAAAAGGAGGCATACTAAAATTCAAAAATGACTTCGTTTCAAGATTAGTCAAAAGAGCAATACCCTAGAGGACTCAGTCAGACCAACAGCCTGCGAAGAATCTTAAAAAACAGGGGTAGAAAGCAGCCTTAATAGACTATTGGTATACTGTAATCTTTTGGTTGTATTGTCAAAACTTATATTGGTAGGTATATAACCCATTCTGTATTATTTCTCTCTCTTGACTACCTTGATCTAATTTAGTCCACACGTGACTCTTTTTCTATATCTATAAAAACCCTAACTATCGCACATTTATTTCTTCCCAAGGAAATTATGCATGAAAGAGTGTTTACATGTAGAAGTTTCCGATCAAATACAAAATTTTACGAGATATACGTACGAGATTTTGATTGAAACAATAGACAAAGGGAAGGAAGGGGTAGATTATTTTCAGTGACTTATCCTTTAAGATATACTTCATATAGAATAAGAAACTTAACCCATAGCTCTAGTAAACTAGACTTATAAGAGCTTGGTGAGAGGGACTTATTTCATTATCAATCAATAAGAGGTTATAGAGCAACGTATCTTCTCCTGTAGTAGTTAGGTATTTCCAGAGTATTTATATTATGTAGATCCTCTTAACACTTTAGAGTAATATAACATTATATATATATGTATAATTAAGATCACTCCTCTTTCATAAAGTTTAAGTTACTGTTGGAAACGCCTTTAATATAATATACTAGATACTTGATTGAGTCAATAATAACTTACTACAATTCTCTTTATCTAATTTTTAATTTAGAGTGTACATATTATGCCACAATGAAACCTACTTATAAACTTATTTCATATATTGTATGATTACCTTACTAAAGGGTTAGACTTTAATACTAAAGCAAGATAATAGTGATGAACTCTATAGACGAGGTTAATAATAATAGGAAAATTAGAAAGGTAAAAATAATGTCCTAGACCTAGTTACTTAATAAGCTTCATAATATCTCTTAAGTAATAATTAAATTATAGTAAAGTATAAAGAATAGTAATCAATTTCATGTGCGTATATCTAGGGGACTCAACTCTTCCATGATACTTATTCCTCAGTACTCTTAAGATACCCAATCACTTTAATATTTTCAGAGAGAACTCAAGTCTTTATCAAAAGCCTGTCTTTTTATAAAAATATTAAGTCTAAGAAAAGTGCTTATCTAACCTATAGATAAGTATTCTATGAGCTCTCGTAAAATACGAGTCTTACTTATATTATCTTAAAACCTTTTATAAATTATTGCGATAGGATGGAACAGCTCAGTAAGTCTTGCTTATTCATTAAGTACTCCCCTTTTGTGAAATAATCAAGTATAAGTATGTAATCCCTAGGAATAACACTTGAATGAATACAATACTCTCCGGAGAAAGTTAAATATCTCCCCTACGAGTATACTTAAGTATTTATAAAAGATAAGAAAGACTTTGCACTCTTCTCTTCTTCTCTAAGATTAAGGGTATGTGTACTTCTCTATTAGACCCCTACCTACTAGATAGCATATGGTAACGTATCCTTACACTGTTACTTATAGTTTAGGAGAGGAACTAATTTTTACATATAAATATTTGTTTAAGACTAATGTATAATTATGAAAGAAGCTAGTTTCCTTATTTATTGGCTAATGAATATAACTAGAATGAGAGTTACTTCCCTTCATATAAAGGTAGAGTTAAGTACCGTTCATCTTATATTCTATAGAATAGATAAGCTCTCTTATTATTTTGGGCTAGAGGTACTTTTGTTTAAAATGTCACGTGAAGTCTTAATCATTAAGATATTATAGAGCATAACCACCTAATTTCTAATTTAGTATGACTAAGTTAGAAATAATTGCTGCATACAAATACATTCCCCTTTACCAAGAGTAGTATCTCCAGGTATTAAGGAGATTTACTAAAATTTAGCATAAATATATCTTAGGGTAAACCTACTTTTGTATGATAATTACGCGCAAGTCACTCACTTTGTCTAATAAATCATTTCATAATAAACACTTAAATAGGATAAAGGGGCATAAATCACTAGTAGAAGCTTCTTACTAATAAGGACTTAAAGAGTAATTTCTTACTCTAATAAAACTAGTTAGTTTAAGGAAGAGTCCTTGCTTATGATTAATAAATGACTTAAATATGGCAAGTTTTCTTAAATACAAGCCCTTAATAAACTATTAGCTCTAGAGATACTTCATATTTAACAGTTTCTAAGGTGACATACCTTTTTCAACAAGTACTCTAAAGAATCGTGTAAGACTCTATTTTATACTAAACACAAAGTATATATCTATGCTCTCTTAAATAATTCTATAATGAAAGGGAGAAAGTCTCTTAAGCCCTCCTGTTAACTAAATAATTTTTAAGTAAAGTGCTATATCATAAAGGAGTATTTTCTACGCGGCTAGTCATAATTATGATAAGTATAAAGAGGAGTCGCTCATATATTTGTAAAGTAACTATCAAGGCTTCCTTATAGCAAAGGGAGGATCATTATCTCTTTCTATATTTCACTTATGTCTCTTTAAGGATTAGTCAAGAATTAGGGGCAGGGCTCTCCATAACAATCTTATATTTCGAAATTATTTCTTAATAAGAATAACTAGCTCTTAATTAATAAAAATGCCTTACTTTAATTTAGATATTAGTGAGTACTCTCCCTATGTTATGCTTTATTAAAAACAATAGATACGTGACTTCTTAAGCGTGTACTTTAGCCTACAATTAGGCAAGTATTAGAAGGGTTACCCCCTTATATTATACTTATAAAGGTAGTGCAATACTTTCCCTTACTATATAATTATGACTTAGAAAGTCTTAATAATTTATAGTAAAAAAGTGTAGCCCCTTTCAATAATATTTGAGACTTGAGACACCTTTCTTTTGCGTATAATTTAATAATGTCCGGGAAAATAACTCGCGCCTTATAGAAATAAGAGAAATTGTGAGTACCCTCCCTTTCATATAATTGAGTAGTTTATAAGAGTGCCTAATTATTTGATAGAGGATTATACACCTTTATAGGAGTGCACTTAAGTATGCACCCTTTATTTCCTATAAAAAATAAAAGTCTTAACTATAGAATAGAGCAAATAAATATGGTCCCTTAGGTTTAGAGCTTTTATTAGAGCAAGGGCATAAGTAAACTATCTTCTTAACTCTATGTATTATGCATATTCAAGTATAACTCCCTTCTTATAAAGTAATAAGTGCTTTCCTTAGTTATAAATAATTACATAAGGCACTCCACTTGTCTACTTGCTACTACAAATATACTCTATGGCTAGGGTAGGAGTACTTTACTACTAATACACGAATTTACTCGGGGAGATCTTAGGTATGTATGTTCTTTACTCAGCAACTAATATAGATAGAACCACCGTACTATGTTTATATAAATGAGGTTGTATAAAGGCCTAATATATCTTAGAGGAATGTACCTTAATACTATAAAGCTGGCTTACTTCCTAATAAATATTTGTGCATAAGTTGTACTTGACTAGAGTATTATAATTTAATAGTTAAATATAAACTACTAAGATAATTAAGTGTTCATTACATAATTTATAGGTAAAAAAAGTAGCAATCCTTAACTTAAAATTAATATCATAATTAATAAATATATATGTTATACCTTAGGAAGGGCCCATATTCTTTTATAAAAAGTAAAAATGTACTTTCTTCTAGAATAAATTATTTCAGTAAACTATATAGACCTAGATCTTAGCTAAAGGTATTTTAATAAGGTTGGTATTTTATAAAAAAAAGCATTTCTAAGGTTACAAGTAGTATTTTAATCACCCTCTTTTTTTTAAGGTACTCTAAAGGGAATCTCCTAATATAGAATATAGTATTACTAAAGAAGATAGTTAAATACTCTCATGTCTAATACATCTCTATTCTATTAAAGGCCCTTATATATAAGGGTGTCTGTTAATCTATATGCTAAGTTTTAAGGCCTATAGATTTGTCAAAGAGAGGAGTACCCTTATCTTACTCAATATCTATCTTTATAAAGGGAGCCCCATACGTAAGGTCTTAATTAAGTCTAAATTATAGTTGTAGAGTTCCTTGAAAATACCCCTTCATTAATGCCTAAACACGTACTTCTATAAAACATGACGTATAAGTAAGGCAGCTCCTATATAGTGCTTGTACTTTAAACTGATTGATTAAGTTATGTACTTATAGATAAAATAGATAGTCTTGAAGAAGGAAAGAACCCAGAAAATAATATTAGTGCATAGATACGCTTTTACCTAAACTACTCGTATGTTCTTTGTTAGGGAAAATCTAACTATAGTGCGCTAAGTCCTACTAAAAAAAGATAACTTAAGCATTATTAAGTAATATTCTAAAGTATACTAAATTATTTATAAAGTACTCATAAGGCAAGCGCTCTTAGAAAAGTGGTGTTTATAATTGGGGTAAATAGAACTCTCTATAGTAGTCTTATGTAATTATAGTTTGCTAAGAGATTCATAGTACTTTCACCGATAAAATTAGATAGTAAAAAATACATGCTTTCTCATAGTCTTTAGTAAATACCCTTAACTTAGTAATAGAGTAAGTGACCTTATGTAAAGAGAAGCTTTTAGCTTATATTTTATCTATAAATAAGAAATAGTCATTCGTAAGTATTTAGGAAAGCTTAATTATTAAAAAGTAGTCATAGAAAATGAGAGATAGTTTTATCCTTGTTATTTAATATTTAGAGAGGCTTAAACTTGCCTTTCTAAATGGTACATAATAGAGACTTAACAAAAAAATATATATTCACTCTTTATACTACAGTACTTAAGTTTTATTTAACATATGAAAGTAATGGTGTACTTCCCCTACCATAATTTGAAAGTACTCTAGAACGGTATACAACTTGCACCTTAAGAAATCTTAGTAAATACAAATTAGATCACCTCAAGCCTATTTTACAAGAGCTTTTTTTAAAGAGAAGTGCACTTATAGAGGGTCTGCACTAGCCTAGTTCTTTATGATAAGCATATGTTATAGGAAAAGAATATTTCTAGAGTTAAGTAACCTAAGCATACAACAAAGTTAGATATAAGATCAAGTCACCTCTTATATAAAAACTTTAAGGGTAAGGGATTAATAAAGAAGGACTCATGCTCTCTTCTAGGTATACTTCATTATAAAATGCCTTCCAAAGTACAGTCTTATATCACATCTATTTAGAGTAAAGATCTCCTCCTTATATAAGGAGGCATTAGTATCCTATACCCTTACATAGATAATTACTTAGCAAGTCTTTACTAGAATAAAGACTTGCACTTATAAATACGTATTAACTGGTAAGTACTCTTATCTATCTTACTTAAGTGATTAAGCTACATTTCTTAATGAATAACCTCTTAAAGAGAGTGCCCTTTAGTCATACAGTAACTTTGTCATATAAAAGGTTGTACAATTTACCCAATACTTTAATACCTAATACTTAGAGGGTGTAACTTTCATTTTCATTAATAAATGTCTATAAAGAATAAAACTGTGTATTACTGCTAGAGGTGTACTATGTATTTAACAACGTACTAATATCTTTTTTTTTTTACATGGATACTCTTGCTTCTTCTAGCATCTCTTTATAAAGCATACATAATTAGGAAAGACTCTCTTACATAAGTATAACTTGGGCATATTCTATAAAGAAGGGTATCTCCTATCTTTCTAAAAAAAAGTAGTATTTATGCCTAAAACATATCTAAGCGTTCATTCTTCTGTAAATAAAAACTCGTGTAAAAAGGGATGAGTGGTGTTCTTTTTCTCTTTTCTTTCCTAACTCTTCAGTTAAAAAAAGAGATTTAAAAAGTACACTTCTATAGAAATAATTGCTTCTAGAGATTTTTCAAATTATACCTATTTTATAATTATATAAAAGTAAATTACTCTTCTCTAGTCTTATATAGGACAAGAAGTAAGAAATCACTGTATTAACAGAATACTTTATTAAGTGTGATAACTCTAGCACTATCTTGTATGGGCAATATGCTTATACTAGTTTAAAAGGAACGTACTTTCTTTTTTTCTATATAAAATAAATAAGTCTATTCTAAAACCAGCTTAAATATAAAGAAAGGAATATAGTATAACCCTCTCTAGTATTAAGTATGGAACTTAATCTTTATAAATAAGGCAAGTACTAAAGTATAATATCAATGCTCTACTATGAAAGGGCTTCTAATCTTTTAGGAAATAATTAAGTGCTAATTAATAAGGGAGTGGTTATACCTAGTATATTATATAGGGGCAATATTCTAAGTACTCGCGTATAATTAAGGAGCAAAGCATACTCACTTAAGTCTTAATTATTTAGTAAAAATAATAGTAAAAGACAGTCTTCTAATCTATCTAATTTATGCTAGATTTATGAAACAGCTCTCTATTACTTATAAAATAGGCATAATATTTTTACTACTTACTAATAATTTCGCTATGTTTATTATGGTTAACTAACTACGAAGTTAATCTAGAACCTAACCTATTTATAATGCTCCTTTGTATAGTAATAAATCTCTTTAAAATAGATGGAAAATTCCCTAAGTACTTATATAACCCAGGAGCTTTTTAATAAAATATCGCAGTCGAGAAAGGTTTTATAATTACTTAATAAGGTACAAGTCTTTATAACTTCTATAAATAGTAAAAGCTAACTCTCTTTTCTTTTGTAACAGAGACTTAACATATTTGATTGAAGGGTATTATCCGGCGCTTCTTAAAGAGTTAACCCATAGTTATATAAGCTCAAGTTATTTTCTTCCTTTACTATGCCCAAGTGATTAAGTACTAGTATTATGTAACTTTAGTAAGATAGAGTAATCCCTTCCTTATACATAGTCTAGTTAGGTATTACTTATACTTTAATGAGAAGGTACTTTTAATCTTTACAAAACAAATACAAAATAGTATAAAGGAGCAGCTATATTTCATAACTAGTGAAAAGATATAGTTAAAGTATAGGAATTAACTAACCCTCTTTTATACCTCGATGCATTCTTAGTAAGTAATTCTTTCCTCTTTAATTAGTACTCTAGGTTTTATAGTACTCATCCTAGTTAATATATGTAATATAGAAGTTTGCCCCCTTTCTTAACTTAAATAGAGCGTTCTCATTTTGTAGGACTCTTTCCTTAGGTATGAGTATATAAGAGAACTCTCTGCGGCAAATACTTTCTATAATTAAGACCTTATAGTATCAAGCATACATTTCTTCTAGCCGCCTCTTCTATAATTATAAGTGATAGGGCGTTAACTCTTTTATTTATTATAAAAAGTAATTGAAGGTAAGAAAACTTTAAGTAACTACGTACTATTTCTATAGCAATAGACTGATTCTTAAGGATATAGATAAAGACACGCGCAATTATAGCGTAACTCCTCTTTAAGGCTAAGTTTATAGCTAGATTATATTCATAAGTAAACCTTTTATAAAATATGTAATAATGGGGATTGCTCAAGCGCTCTTTTGCTTACTAAGAACCTCTTTTAAAACGCGTTGGTAGTTTCCTACTTTTATTTCTAAATATGTAATAATAAATAGCTTGATAAAGTCTTTCTTTCTAAATAACTCTAAAAAGAGAAATACTTCCTTGTAAATAACTTATGTCACTAAAGAGCCACTAGTTTTACTCAACCTTTTCTATAAAGAGGGCAAGAGTCTATTTCTATTTTATAATTACTTTATAGATTATGCAAAAGTACGGAGTATGTCTAGGGCCCATATACTTATAACTTAAAAAAATCTTAGGAAATCTATTTTACAAGAACTCTCCTACTTAATTACGTAACCTTTTATCAATAAGAAAAGCTGTTATATAAGGTTCTTGCTAATCTCTAGTTATGATTAAATCATATTAAATGAAGGAAGTACCCTAATTTCCAGAAGATATTTTACAAATTTTTTTATAAATATACTGTTTTATCAAGTAATTCCTTCTGTCTAATTTTTACTAGGAGAGTTATATTTACTACTTATGGGGAGAAAAAGGGTACTTATGTGGTTTGCTAAGGCTTAATTATTTGAGTAGTTTAGAGTATAATCACTAAATCTAGTCTAACCAAGTTATAAGTAATTCTTAAGTAAAAAACATTCTCCCCTAAAGTAGTATTATTTCCAAGGTATAGATTCCAGTGCAAATTCTAGTTATAATAATAACTAAGGTGTCCCTATTTACAAAAGTTTACCTAATAACTAGACAGTCTTCTTTCTTAAGCTATAGTTCTACTGCGTAAATATTTTATAAAGTAATCATATAAACTATAAGGATATACTACTATCATAAAGGGATAGTATACTTTTAATTAAGATTATAAACAAAGCTAATTCTTTAGTATTTTATAATATAAATACTTAAGGAATATTACTATGCTAACTCTATTGTTAAATAAAGTGTAAAACTCTCTTTAATAAAGTAGGATTAGAATTTTCTTACTATAAAATGCTAGCTAATAAATTAATGTAAACTCTCTTACTAAATAATTAATGCATTTCTTATATTATAAGGTACCAAAAAGTTTTTTATATACATACACTCCTTTTTGTTATGTTGTAATGTAAGTATGCAAGTTGTATAATAAATCTTATACATAGAATAGAAAGGTGTATGTAACTCTAGTTTATTTTAGGGGAGAGAACTATTATTATTTTTTAAAACTTACAGAGACGTATGAAATAATAAAGGGCTTCTCTAGTACTTTTCTAACCCCGTATATTGTATTGGGGGCAAGGTGATAGGAATACTTTCCTTGACTCTCTAGAACTAACAAGTAAAACTTTCTTTCTATAGGTTCTCTTCGCCTTTATATTTATATAAGTTTATAGTAGCTAGCTTCCCCTTAATTTAATAAAGAAAAGTCCAGTACCTTAGAAGACTACTTTTGCCTTTTAAAGAGGTATTACCATTTATTATATAACATATTACACGAGTTACTTAGGGATCTATCAGAGTCCTTAATAAGTGTGCGTTCAATACAAATTAATTCTATCTTAAGCCTACCTGTAGTTTACGCAAAATTATCTGAGAGTATAAGAGAGCTTTCTAAAAAACTATATTATTAAAGGTGCTATATAGAAATACCTCTTTTATAGGAGAAGGCAAGTGTACATAAATATTAAGTAAGTATCCTCTCTAGTAAATAAGTAATTGCTTAATATAAACATAGCATAAGTGACTTCTCTCTTCATAATTTAGATAATTACGTATTGTTAGATAAATGCGCCTAAGTCTTAATTGTTTTATAAGGTGATTTAGCTATAGTTAAAACTATCTTAATAAGTAAGTACAACTGTATACTTCCTCTTAAACAAAGACTTAAGCAAGCGAGCAATTATACAGAGTCATTCCTTTGAGGTAAGTATACTATGTAAGCCATTAATTATTTACTTGGCAAAACTTATTAATAAGTTATTTATTAGTTTATTAGATAGAAGGAATACAGTATCTAGCCTTATTTTATGTGTTCACACGAGTAAAAAAGGATATCTATTAATAAATACTTTATAGGTTTAAGGTGTACTTATCATTTACCATTTATGAGGAAGTATTAATACAAATGTAGAAGTAAGGGGTCTTACACACTTACACGTTTTAATCTTTACCAAAGAGAGGAGCTACGCTTTATATTTTAAATACTTTTTGATAAGCCCTAAATTTTGTAGTTCTATTAGCTAAAAGTTATAGCATATTTCTCTATACTTAATTATTCATACAAAGTAAAGTATAAGACTTAAAGAAGATACTTGGCGTGCTATTTCTAGTGAAGCTCTATTGTATATAAAGGAGGAAAGGTACACCTTAACGCTTTAAAATTATTTATGCTTATAGAAAGGCTTAAATATAGAATCTTATCTTCTTTATAATTTAGTAATAAAAAGCTATTGGTATATATATAAAGCTTAGCTAGTAGTAACCCCTTAATGCCTCGCAAGAGTGTTTTTCCTATAGATTTTTGTATCTTATCTTAAAATATTCTTTATAAGTGTTGCCTCTTTTATTATAATATAAAATGTAGTGAGAACATATACTGGTGCCTTAAACCTCTTTATTGAATAGAGTTAGCCCTCAAGTACTTAATATTTCCTCTTAATGAGTATCTCTCAAGGATATTTATAATGTATTAAGTGAGTTTGCTCTGTACTCTTAATAATATAGAAAAGGAAAAGGGGCCTATTTAAGCCTGAAATTAGTTAGAAAGTATAAATTAATTCCTAATCTATCTATGTGAAAGTATATTCTCCCCTAAAAATTAATTAAAAAAGAAGAGTGCTTAATGAGCAAGTGTCTATAGTGTGTAACCTATTAGACTAGTAATATTTTATATGAATTTATAGAGAAAGGCTTTAGGATTTTTATTTTAAACACTAACACTTAAATATATAGCTAATAAATAGAGGAAATGCTCATGTAGTTAAAAAAGATTTATACCTTAATTATATCTTGATGAAGGGAGAAATACTAATATACTTAAGAAATAACTAGGCTTAAATATGCTCTTGCTAATACTCTATATGAGAGTGTATCAGTACTTGAGTGTGTAAACTATACATTACTTACTAGAAAGAATACGTCACTAGTCAAGAAGTCCTTTACCTTTTACTCTTAATAGATGTACGTACCTAAAGTTTAAGTAACGCAATATAGTAACACTAGTACCAGTACCTTACTAAAACATGTAGCTTCTCTTGAGTCCTTCTTCCATTAATATAGATATGTGAACACATAGTCGCTTCCATCTTATAATATAAACACGTAAGTCTTCTATACTTTGGAAATACTATAGCCTTAATAAATAGGGAATGCTACTTTTATACTTAATGCTTTTGAATATTTTAGTAGTGATATATCGATCCCTCTATAGTACACCTTAATTAAGCAAATACTATGAAATGTTTAAGTAACTATGTATATCTTGTAAAATACTATTATAAATTTATAAGAAGAAGGCATACACCTCCATTCTCTATAGTAAATACTTTTAAGTATCTTAACAAGGAAGCATAACCTAGTCTACACTTAAGAAGTTATTACCCCTCGCAAGAAATAAGATAGAGCTCACGCAGTAAACTCTACAGAAAAAGGTGCGTTAAATTATGCACTTAATAAAAAGGGAAGCTAGATAGTTACTTACTATTTATTAGTAAAGTACTCTTATGCCATAGAGTACTAATTATAAATAATGGTTGAGCCTTAACCCTTAGTTTGTTTTGTTTCCTCAATAAACTAATACTTAGTAAATGTATGCGTAACGGGTGTCTTTGTATTACTATCTTTATATGTTAAAGTTCTGGCGGCGTACGTTAGAAAAGTGCAATCATATTTAAGAATGTACCAGTTCTTGACGTAGACTTATTTATAGGTAACTATCACACTCTAATAGAAAGGCCTCTTATCCTATTACTAGAATATTTCATTAAGACTTCTAGCTTTTACTAGAGGAATAGAGTACTCATACCTTAAACAGAGTAATACACGCCCTTTATTAAGATAGAGTGCCCTTTGACTAAAGACTATATTTACGCGGTAGGTATACTTAAAATTTACATTACATTTCTTGTACAATTTATATAATAATTTATGAGTACACATTTTTAAATATATAAAGCGTCTTTAAAGCATACTTTGGGGTAGCTTAATTTATAGAACTAACATTTCTATATAACAAAAAGAGTATACTTTTTCCTTCCCTTAGCATTTATAGAAGATGGAGCAAGAGACTTATGTATTATTCCTAACTTTAGCCTTAAATATTAAATTCTAACTCTAGAGAAAGAGTTAGAGGCTTATAGCTTACTATATTATATAAAAACTTGAAATACCTCTATTAACTAGAGCTTAGTTGAGTCAGTGACTTAATAAATACTTCTAGCTTTTCTTTGCTCTTGATAATTAGTTATGTAAGTTAAAGAGACTGTAGGTGCTTAGTTTGTTAGGGGCGAGTCTTCTCCTTTCTTATAGAACAGCGTACTAGTAGGGTCGGTCTTATAATGCATTGCTGGAGAGTGAAGAGTGCCATACTTGAATTAATAACTCTTTATAAATACAGATTAAGTAGATAGATCTTTCCCTTATAAAATAGTACCTTAGTTTAAATCTATGCTCTACATATTACTTAAAAGTAATAAAATTCTAGTATTATTCTATAGTTTAGTTATTTCTTAACACTTAAATAAATAAGGGAAGAGTATGCATACTTATATAATTGTACTTAAATTTGCATGGCTCATTTAGATATACTAAGGAATAGAGTTTTTTTATATTTTATTAGGAGATAACATAAATTAGAACCTTCCCTAGCGTAATATTTTATTAATAATAATAAATCTAGAGGCTTAGGTGCCTAGACACTTATCATATATATATATAATATAAGGAGATTCTTATTAGAGAGTTATAATAAATAGCTATACTTTATAATAATTAATAATAATTGTTTATAAGAAATCTGAAGTTAAAAAGTTATATATATATGGGGCAAGTCTCCTTATATTCTCTATTAAACAAATATAAATATTAAGATGAAAGGAATATCTTTACATATGAGAATTTAGTTTTTGTAAATTATTACATACATTTACAAAAATTAAGTAAGATTCTCTTAATATTCTATAATTATCTAAGGGGTAACCCAAGTAATTATGTCCTTCATTAATAAAGTATACGCCCTAACGTGGCATAAAATCTTAAAGTCTATACTTATATAGATAGGACGTCTGCGCCTTTGCCATATAAATTCGGCGAGTCACTTCTGTATAATACAACTGTTAAGTACCCCTTATAAAAATGTATTCCTAACTTAAATAGCACTATTTAATTTCTAAATTGCATAAGCTTACTAAAGATTAAATTATAAGGCGCAACTATAAGAGACTCCTTAACTATAAACTAAATCTAGTAAATGCTCCAGTGGTATCGCAAGCATCTCTTTATTAAAAAATTATTTATTATCTAACTATACTATAAAAAGGTATGTGCTTAAGTATAAGAAAACTATTGATCTCCTTTCATCTTTAAGTCTATATTTAAGGCAGTAAGAGAAGAAGTATTTCATTAATGAGATAGATTATTCTACGCACCTCTCTAATAAAGATAGTTTATTAGTTACAAAGACTTAATATAAAAATATACTAGAAGTAATACCTCTCTTAAGACTAATTTTTAGGTACTAGTACTTAAGGAATTATATACTTTCTCTTGCATAAGATACGGAACTATGGTTTAGACGTTATATTTTATTAGAGGCACCAATTATATAAGAGAGTTTTTAGGGAGCTTATATCTATATAATAAAAATTAAACAAGAGTTACTTTATTATGTATAAAGAGGCTTCTCTAATTATTACTCGATAGTTAAAAAGTAAAGGTGGCGAACAGAATAACCAGTACTTAGCTATAAACTTATATGCTTTTCTGAAACTATATGAAAGTATTCTATTTTATAATAATATCTTAATGAGTAAGGCTTAGTAAGTGACCATTTATACCTTTATCAAGATAGCTATCTATTATTAGTTCTATTCTATTTAGTAGCTCTTTCTATAAGTGTATTTCTTACTAATAAAGTTTCTTCCTATAAATGTAAAATACTAGAATACACCCTCTTTCATAAGAATACATTTTCTATAGATATAAAGCTCCTTTCCTTAATAAATAAAGTATAATGGAGTAAAGCTATTCCTTCTACCTAAAGGCTTTTATATTATATAGAGTTTTAATACCTTCTTTAAGATCTATAATATCTTATAGTTATAGTGTACCCTTATTACTAGTTTAGTTAGAGAAAGTATTGCTTATGATAAAGTAGTAATAGACACTTCTCTTCTCTAGTATATAAGAGTCTTTCTAAAATAAATAGACTTCTAAAGACCTATTAGGAGCCCTTTTTATTATTAATAAATATACTTACTACTAAATTGTTGTATAAAAAAACAGGATTGCCTCTAGAAGGCTTGAATATGTGTAACCTTCTTATCACTTAGTAATAGATGCCCTTAATACTTATGTTATTTTATTATTTGAACACTATGGGGGCACACTAAAGAGGAAAAGAGGGGTAGTATCTTGTCTAATTTCTCTAGTTAAGAAGTATAATTACCTAGTTTTTAGTAGAGAGAAAGGAAGAGTTTCCTACCCTTTATATTTTATCCTGGTATTTAATATCTTAAAAGAAGGAAAAGTATATTATTACTATCTATCTTAAATATTTATTATACTTAAGTTATTATTTAAATAAACTACATAAGAAAAGTCTCCTGACCTGCTACACTAAAAAGTATTTTATTTATAGGAGCACTATATTTAGCGTATTCATTTCTAGCTTAGACTTACTGAGTTTTAAAGGCAGGCTTTATAACGCAATTACCATGCTACCTCATAGCAATCACCTATTAAGTAAGTTTCTAGAGAGTAAAGTGTTTCCTAATATCGAAGTAACATATGACCTTAAACTCCCTCCTTATATGCATTGGGAAATACTTTTATACTTTACTTTTGTAACTTAGCAACGCGATGAGATACCTTCTCTTAACGAAAGGGTGCACTTTATAAAATGACTATACAAAAGCTTGATAGAGATCTTGCTACTCGCTAGCAAAGAGAATATACCCTTGTAAATGCATTAGTTAGCTCATCCTATAGCCCAGCAAAAACATAGAGCTTCCCCATAGGTTTCATTTGAAAAGGCTGCCAGAATCCTTAGAAAAGATTACTCTTTCGCCTCCTGTCTGCCTAGACTTATGTATCATCCTTGCTTTTTTGGTGACTCACGCTAGTCCTCCGCTCTCCAAAGATTGGTGAATCAACACTACGCTTCGGCTTCTCAGTACATTCTATTTCTAGTGCTGCTTAGACATGAACTTTTATGTCTTATTAACT
>JAYMSP010002320.1:0-24943 GCA_036897095.1 Plantago elongata
GATCAAGCAAGCCCTCTCTGAAAAATGAGAAAGTGACTTCTGAGTACTCATTTCGAGATATCAACGGATTGAATTCTAAGAAGCTCTAACGGATACTTTTCGAATGACTCTCAAATTCATGTATAAATATCACCACTCAGAAGCTGAGAAATACACACACGAGCTTCGCTTATACTTTCAAGTATGCTCTCAAGCATTCATATTACAATTTTCCAAGCTCACTGTTGCGACTATACAACTCGAAGAATCACTGGTAGTTCTATGTGTCCTGAACTTTAACAAGAGTTTGATTATCAGTGGAAGAGTTGAACACTCAAACACCCTTTATGAAGTTCATTCTCCATAACGGATATCAGCACTTGGGTCAAAAAGGAGATACCTATACCATATACTGAACAAGTATATTAAGTAGTGTGATCTCTTCAAGCCCTCTGTTATAACAGCTGAAAAGTTATTTAAGAGTAGCCTGACAACAATCATATAACCAACACCATCAAGGCGTGGAGTACAAGAAGTACTTGGTTTGAGAAATCAAGGAAAAGCTCCAAGGTTATCTTGAGTACAGGAAGTACTTGGCTTTAGAAGCTAGGGAACAGGGGAACATTTGGTTGGAAACCATTTGTTTGTAGGTATCTTAGAATGGGATACATTGTATGTAACACTCAATTATCTGTAATTATCTGTTCTAGTGAATTTTAGGTTTCATAAAGGCCGAAGTGGATTAGTTGGAGGATTACACCACCTCTAGATACCACTATAAGTTGATGTGTTATTTACTTATTGTATTTATATTCCAGCATCACACACACACACACACACACACACACACACACACACACACACATTATTACTGCAAAGCACATTTACATTTATCTATCGCTTCTGCTCTCTGAATCTAAGTACCAAAACCCCCCAGGTTTCTGAGAAAGACTGTTTATCGACGAAAGTTTGAAAAGACTATTCATCCCCCCACCCTCTAGTCTTTTCCTCTGTCGTTATCTGGACCAACATGTGGTATCAGGGCAGGAGGTTCCAAAGCCTTCTGCACTGAACCTCGATCCTCCAGATAAGTAGAGTTTTTGTCGCTTTACGATGATGTTTTAATTGCGTATTAAGTGTACATGTATGTCTCTAAGTGATTCTCTGGTTCTTAAACCAGAGAATTACAAGAAATGGAAGAACAACATGATGCTGCATCTTGAAGCTATCAGCGATGAGATGATTTATATCATCAAGGAAGGGCCAATCAGAATCAGACAACTGAAGCACGTGATTGAAGTATCTGACGGTCTCAGAAACACTGACGTTGAAGTTAGTGACACTTCTACTAGCAATAGCGGACGTGTTGCTGCTGGACAAGTTGAGTACGAAGACAAACCTCGTGAACTCTGGACATCGGAATATGACAAGAGACACAGGTTGGATGGTCAAGCTCGTAACATCATCATTCGATCGACACCTGAGCACATACAGTGCAAACTGTGGTGTGCAAAGACGGAGAAAGTTGCCTGGCAATTGATAGAAGATATCTATGCCGGAACTGGGAAAACTAAGGAAAACAAGTTCGAAGTATTGAAATTGAAATTCCAAAACTAAAGAAATCGAGAGAAAAATAAAAAGAAGAGGAAAACAAGTGTAGTGTACTAGTGCTGGAGAAAGAAACGTGTTGAACCTTGAAGAAGAAATGAGGATACAGTGGAAAAACAAGGAAGTAATTAGGACAAAAAAAATTATTATGAACTTATTTGTAATGGTTTTAGCGAGCAGTCTTTATTTGTAAGACCATCATGTAAAGTTGATTATTTGTACTTTTCTATTTAAAGAATAAGAAGTGGAAGTTGTGACGTATCGAAATGATAAATTGTAAGGTAAACTCGGGACGGAGTAATTCCGGACTTTGGAGTATTAAATAAGGAGGTTTTTTTTTTTTTTTTTTAACCGCTTTTTGGATAAGGTGAACAAACTAATTCGTCTTCTCCGTTTCCATACATGACAATTCACAATTTCACATACAGAAAGAACAGAAGAGAACATAAATAAAAACCTAAAAGCTTTGTTTTACTTATAGCTTCAGATCTCCGTAAGGTACAGTTTTCCGAATACTAAATATTAGCGGGAATTATTATCAATTATATCGTTTTCTTTTCACTATTCCAAGTTTTGATAGATTCAAGTCTGACGATTTACATTCGAGTAATTTGTTCAGCGTAATTACTCTGGTTTACTGTCTCATGTAGATCCTTTGCTGATTGCTTGTGCTCAAATTTAGAATCAAAATCATTTGATCTTTAGTTATTACTTTTTCATAGGCTGAGAACGAATTTGAAAATGTTTAGTAGTGTTTTGTTGAATCAAATAACTTAATTGTTTCCTAGTTTGATTAAAAATGTAATGCCACCTTAATTCACTTGATTAGGGGCTTAGGTTAACCAACAACTTCTCAGATTATTGGTTAGTTAGGCTCTATTTTCTTCACCTGAAACTTAGTTCCATCCAGCTCTGCGTAGTTATAATTTATACTTCAATTCCATTCAGTAAATTTCAGTTGAAGAGAACATAGCCTTATTGCATTATATCTTGATTAGGGTAAAAGAAAATTTTCAATTGTTTGCTAGTAACTATAAGAATGCTTTGTTTAGTATTGCTTTATGTTGATTAGGCTACAGGTTTTCAAATGACTAAAACGTAGCAGGTGTTTAGAGTTATGTTATGTGTGTAGGCTGGAGAGAGGATGTGCCACAGTCTTGACATTATAGAATGGGTTGGACATGATATGGCTTTAAAGATCCTCATGTATTTGGAGGATCCTTCTGATCTTGTTCGTGCCAGTGCGGTTTCAAGTTCCTGGCGTCAGTTTGGTGAGTTTTTTGAGAGCTGGTTATCCTTTCTTTTGGTTATGTCATCATGAATATACATGGTTAGAAGATGAAATTTGGCCTGGTGTTTGGTCCCAGTTTATACGTGCATACCACTGCTAAATTCAACCAAATATAAACACACTTTGGTATATTATTTCAAACTTTATGTCCATAGAGTGGGACATAACACCCACACTGCAAATTTTGTATTTTGAACTTATCTAGAGATTTAAGGTCTGGCATCCTCTATATCCGTTTCCTGAACGAGATTATTGTTTCTTGAGAGGCTTGTTTGATGACCTAATGCTTGCTTCTGACCAAAGATGATCCTTTTCGTTTTTATCTCGAAATATGATTTACATCTCATTTTATCAGTAAATGCTTGTGTTTTGGACATATATAAAGTACTCCTAATGTTATTTATGAACTTCTAGTACTCAATTATTTTTAAGTTGTGTACCTCCATATATTCTTATGTAGATATATCTGTTGACTCTCTTAATAACTGTTGACTACATTTTAGTTTACAAATAAATAAGTTGAGGGTGTGCTTTTCCTTTAAAAAAAAAAGTTGTGAATAGATGAGCTCATTTCGGGGTTGGGAAGGGGGTGGGTGGTTTGTAAGACCGTTGAAGTACAAGTGGAATTTAACAAGGCTTGTTCCAATCTACAACATACCTACCCTAGCTTTGTAGTGCTAGCCAAAATTGAACTATGGGCAAAAGCCAGCATAAGCGCTTAACATGCTATTACAATTCTTAAAAGTGTGCCATAGTTTCTGTAGAAATAAGTACATTCACAAAAGATTGATCGGATAAAATGGCTCTTCGAGATCCTCATTGATATCAACTTGTAAGATCTACTTGCCCACATGAAACTCTACTCCAGTGCAAATGGAGAGGCTTATCCGGAATTGCAATTGTTACAAAATATGATACTGCTCCCAGCAAAACAGAAACAATACAATACAACTCTTGAATAACATCAAGATCCTGGACTGGGACAATCACAAGAATGATTCGGATGCAACGGGAATGGTTATGAAAATAAGGAAAATGAAACTCGACATAAATCATAATATCCAAAATCTCCACAAAAAGTATTAACTGGCTGTTCGTTTATGCGCAGTAAGACCCACCCTCCAAGAGCCTGTAACAACTAACAAAAAATAGTAGCTGATGTATATTTGGTTCTGACAGAGGGATATGCATGCGTGTTTTTTCATTTAATTCCTCTACTTTTATTTATTCCAGCCCATGAGAGTTGAGAACTATACCCATTTAATATTCTGTTCTTACTTTCAATTTGAACTCTGATGTAGTGATCATGAATGGGTTGTGTAAGAAACTTTGTCTAAGGATGTTTCCTGAATCATCAAGGTTTGCTCATGTTGTTGAACAAAAAAACTTGTTCGAAATCATAGCCACGAGGGCAGATGATCCTGGTCAATGGTACACACTGGAGATGGAACATAGAGCTTATGCATCCTTCACGCACTGTCTCACCGCTTTTCCTACGAAAGAGTGTATATTTGATGTTATATGTGCATCAAGTACAGATAATTATCCAGAAGAAAGTATTCTGAATACTCTGGAACCAAATGATAAGGTGGCCAATAGGGCTTCCTACTGGTCAAGCCGAGGTGAAACCAACCCCGTTACTCCTGAAGCATTGATATATAAATTGGCTTCAAAAATATGCATGATCGAGGAAGTTCATGTGCATCCGTTCAAAGGTAATTCTGGATGCTCCATGTAGCTTGAAGCTTGCTTTCTGTATTTATGCATCAGTCTTTCCAACTGAGCAAGAATTTATTTTGCCACCAGCATATTTTCAGTTTGGACTCCCAATTTATTCATCCAAGGCAGTGAGATTTCATGTTGGCCACTATAAATTCATGATGGAGGTTGAAAGCTGCAAAAGAGAAGATAGCCAAAAAAATTGTGATGACAACTTTGTATGGACCTACACTTCCCCAGAATACCCAATGGCTCAGGTAAGTTACTGTTTATGTTGCTAGAGTTCAGGGTGATTACAATTTTTGTGGTGATCCTTAGCTGAAGATTTATCACCTAACTTGTTATAGGAAAATTGCTTGCAAAAGTTTAGGCTACCTGAACCGGTTCTTTGCATTGGAGGAATTTTGAAGGTCGAGCTATTAGGCAGGGTTCAAACACAGGAAATGGACGGACAGTATTATATATGGTGAGATGCTTTTATAATTGTTTTCCTTATTTCTGGATGAGCAAAGGAAGTCAGTCTACTTGTGTATATCAGTATGTGTGTCCTGGACGCTGTAGAGGCTAAAAGTATGATGTCTGTTGGTATCACTTTTGTTTCTGAGCAAAAACTGCATTTGGAGATTTTCACGTAATTATTTGTTCCCTACATGGTTGTAACTATGCAAGTACAGTTCACCCAAATCCAAAGCACTGAAGGTACTTGCAGTTTTTCATTCAAGGATAGTAGAATGGCTGAAGACACTTTCATCTTTAAATTTTGCTGAACTTCATTACTTACAAGTTGAATTCTCATGCCCCATATCGAATAACAAGAATTTCTCAACTGTTCTTATGTTCTTCTGTCACAGCATTAATCATGTCGGGGTTGTTGGTAGACCACTCTTACCAGCATTTGATATGAAGATACTTGACGAACGAGGAAACTGCATGTTGAAATACTATCCTGAATCATTGGAAGCAGAGTTAAAGTCTTCATGTCGTCTTCAGCGTATTGGTGCGAACTTATTGAGTTTGGAGCAACTGATCCTCAACTCACTCCGGGGTGGACGTGGATGATAGATGATTCTGATTTTGGTTGTGAATTTATGATTAGAAAAGTTTTTTAGGTAAACAATCTTTCAAAGGTCGAAACTCATCAAAATATCTTTCCAAGTACTATTAGGTACCGTTGGGTTTTCATGAAAATGTGAAATGTCACGATTTTCATGTTTGTTTTGCTAATGAAGGTGAGAATGTTCTTCTGGAAACCAATTCAATAAGATTTCCATCCAATGAACTGGAAAGCACTTTCATGTTTCTCAAAATGATTTCCAGGTATTAGCAAGTATTCTTATTTGGAGTTTTTTTTAGATGAATAGTACTGGTTGATTTTGAAATTATATCTTATTTGTTTTTTATTAATAATCAATAAGATATAAATATTATATACCATTGTTTTTTCATGCTCTATAAATAGAGATAAAAAATTTATACTGGTATCTTTGACACGCGGATACCCGCGTGATATTCTTATCATTTTTCATTTTAAATTCATTTCATTAAAAATGTATAGACTTTACAAATTTAAAAATTTATCATTCTCTCATTACTATTTATTAAGTTCTATAGAAAACAAATATTAAAACCCAATAAATTCTTCACAAAGTTTTAAATAAACTTTTAAATATGTAAATGCTAAAATTTATATTATTAGTATATGTTGTACAAATGAGGAAGTAGTGAAAAACTTACTTTTTGGGATTCATAACTACTTCCAAGTATTTACTTAGTAATTTTTGGAACTAGAAATATATTAAAAACTCTAAAAAACAAATACAAATCAGAAAGCGATCAGACGATACAGCCTAATGTACTCAAACAATCTATGATAGTATTTGCTTAGTATTAGTAATATATAAATATTATAACACTCTTATAGCATGATAAAATAATTTTAAAAAATTTAAAGATAATAATAAAAAGGAATAATTACAAATTAGTCACACTCCTAAAAACTTAAAACACATTAGTCACACATAAAAACTATCCTACAATTTAGTTAAATCTTTTTTACAAATTAGTCATCTTCTTTATTTTAATAATTTTTATATGTAACCTTTTTTTAATAATATCATACCCTTAATTACATATCTGATCAAATAATATATTTTGCTAAGTAATTAAGATTCTCTCAAAATCAAAAATATTGAAGATCTTACCCATTCAAACGTCAAAACAAAAGTTACAACGCTTTACTTTAAACTAATTGAAGACAAGGCAGGCATCATAGCCATTAAAACAAGCATCATCATCAGAAAATTGAACTCCCTGCTTCTGAACCCATTCATTTGCTTCAATTTTTTTTTGTTCTTGTTTTCTTCTTGCAAGGTGTATTGTTTTGTGTACATTTAGTGTGATATCACTTTTTTTTGACCCAATAATTCTGCTTATTTGTTATTTTTTTTTATATCTGATGAACTTCTTGATTTGTTTCCTTCATGGTTATTAAGGTTGCTTGAATCATAAAAAATGCTTGTTTTCCAGCAAAAAAATTGTAGGGTTGTTTGGATGGGGATTTGAATATCCCATTTGGCTCGATGAACAATGATTTGGCCAAAATACACTTAAAATACCCCACTCAAATGTCCATCCAGACACAATTTTCACCAAAATTCATTCAAATGCCCACTCAAATGTCCATCCAAACAGCCACTGTTTGATTTTAAAAAAAAAGATGCTTGTTTTTCAGTAAAGGATACTTTTTTTCTAGCAAAAGATGCTTGATTTCCAACAAAGGATGCTTGTTTTCATGACATAAGATGTTTGTTTTTCAGTTCATGGTGCTTGAATTCCAGAATTCTGAAGCATGCTATTCTATCGCAATTCTAATGGTGCTTGAAAAACATTTGAAATCCTAAAGAAGTGAGATGCTTTCATTCGAACAAGATGCTAGTATTGAATGCTTTCATTAAAAAACAAGATGCTAGTACCAAGACAAACATGATGCTTGAATTCCAAAAGAAAATGGACCAAACATTTCTATCATCATATAGATCAGTGTTAAATGGACCAACTATTTCTACCAAGATAAACATGATGCTTGAATTCCAAAATTTTCCATTTCTATCAAGATAAACATGATGCTTGATTTCCAATGTTTTTGCCAATGATGCTTGAAAATACAAAAAGGTGAAGGAAACGATTGATTGCTGAAGGAAGATGCTTGTTGAAGAAGATGCTTGCCGATTTCATAAGCTTGGTTGAAGGTCGGCTATGGAGATCGACGAATCTAGGTTGAAGAGAAGAGTGATTTTCTGGCCAGAAAGATTTATGCGCTTCCAAGTCGACTAAGAAGGAGAAGATCGATTGGTTTAGCTTCTTCCAAATTATGATTTTATGTCCATAATTAGATTGATACTTGTTTAGGAAGGTAACAAGTAAAATTGAGGGCATCTTTGAAAAATCACTTAAAAAGTGATTAAATTGTAGGAAAGATTACATATATGATTAATATGTAGTAAAGTATTGGAGAAGACACTAATTTGTAGTTCTCCCTAATAAAAATACTATTTATGGTTGTCATGATCCATCGGACAAGATTTATTCAGATTTAGCCGTTGTTTAGCGGACAAGATTTATGGCTCGTGACAAACACTGTTTATTGATGTCGTGATGAATTATTGAAAATGGTCTAAAATGGCTACCATTCTTTGATATAAGAAGTCCTTTCTTTATTTACTTTGTTTATGAAATCAAATTGACTCATGTATAACAAATATGTAAGATATATTACACGTATAAGATTAAATTAGATTATACTCGTCTTTTACAAACTAATAGTGAAATAAATTAAATTTGTACGTATTGAATTAGTTCATTACGAGGATTGGATGTGCACTCACGTACAAGTACAAAAAGCCAAATTTGTGAAAGGTAACCTTAACCATAGAAGTTGGGGTAATGAATCAGTGGAGCACTTAGAACCGGAATGGAGACCTCCATCCTCTATTTCCAGTCCGGGGAGGGGTCTGGATGCAAATATTGGGACTTCAGAGACTACTGATGAAATTAGGAGAGGTGTGGAGGAATTATTTAGAGAGAAATCAGGAGTTTCAAAAGGAAAGGAGATTCTAATTGATCTTGTGGAGGATACTTAGACTAGCTGCATTGCAGCTCGTCACATTGCCTTGATGCGCCTGTTGTGCCTTTGTATATTACATTTTTTTTAATTTTGTTCAATTTCAAATGCGAATATCTTGAGAAATAAAAATATAAAAAATAAAATCACCAACAACTTTATATGTTCGAGATCTACAAATATAGATCACTCTTGAGTATATTTGAAATATTACATCTCGAATTCATTTTTATCTCTTAATTAACTTAAAATTATAAAACGAGTTAGAAAAATGCAACTTTATTGATTTCAATTCTAAACACTTTCATAATATATAAATATGATTTTAAAAAATAAAATAAAATAATTTTTTTAAATTGAAGTTACGGCTTCGTGACGCGTCACAAATGCAGCAAACTCTCGTCACGTCTCCCGTCAGATGGCCAGTGACGCGTCAGATAGACATCACCACTGCATATAGTCTTACACAATCACAGGCATGGAGATAGTTACAGCTGTTCCAGATTTGAGTTTTGAAACCATACCCAATCCGTTCCTAGTGTTGACTCCGAGGACCAGTCAATGGACGTTGACCAACCCCTTTCAAATTGGTGAGCTAACGGGAGGTCACCAAAGGCACAAAATATAACGCTAAGTCAGTTATAAAACATCAAAACTTCATGAATACTATTTAAGTTATGGACCACAAAATAATTTAGGACTCCTTAGCATGTTGCTCAAATTTGAACCCTCTCCCTCCCCCTCCCCAACTTATTTTGGAGGGGAATTATTGAGGCCAACTAGTTTGTTTTATATTTTTATTTATTTATAAAAAGTATAAAAAGAACTATAATAAAATAGTGACATCAGATATTTAGAAAAAATTGTAAGATTCCTACAACAATACAAAACAATTGCTCTGACATCCCCCGAGCTGAGGGCCAGCTATGTGACTCTGTATTGTCTTGGTGTACGGTTCACAGTTAATAGTTGAGAATCCTTTGGAGTTTTGCAAGGCACGGTAGTTGCCTTGTTTTGTCTTATCTTGCAAAGATATGAAGGAAATAAATGTACTTTGTCATCTTCTCAGGTATAAATTTCCTTCTCTTCTGTATGAATCAGGCATCTTAAATCTGCTCAAAATGATGCGAGTGACAACTAACGACCACTGGGAGATTCGGCCCGGTGGTATGCTGGTACAGAAGCGAACGGAGGAGGAACAGCACAGGTCTCCACTTCACATAATACGGGTTCGGGTCAAGCACGGGTCGAGTTGGCATGAAATTCCTATTAGCTGCGAAGCATCTTTCGGTACGTACCCTTTTCGTTGTTGTAACTTTTGAAATTTCATGATGAGCTAACCAGTACGTCGCGTTACTTATCACATTGTGTATTTGATCACTCGATGCAATGAGTTGCAGGGGAGCTGAAGAAGAGGTTATCTGGGCTGACCGGATTGCATGAGGAGGAGCAGAAGTTATTGTACAAGAATAAAGAGAAAGATTCAAAAGAGTTTCTTGATATTGCTGGTGTTAAGGACAAGTCCAAATTGGTGTTGCTGGAGGATCCAATTATCCAAGAGAAACGCTATCTTGAGAGGAAAAAAAGAAAAAATGCCGAAGCCATCACCCGAGCCACCTTGAATCTTGATACTCTGGCTGGTCAGGTAGGTAGCACACCGACTCACTAGCTAGTCGGTTAAGTTAGTTCGATACGTATAATTTTGAAATAAGTATTAATTTCACGTCAACACGTTTAAGTTTGAAATTCAATAGATTGCTTTGTTTATAAAAGTATATTGGTTTGAAACTCGATAGAATGATCACTCATATAGAATTAACTTTTGCGATACCGTACCTAATTTGTATTTCCGATTTATGTAAATGTATCATTTATCTTACCTCAAATTTCTGAAAAGAAATAAAGGATGATATGAACTGCATAGGTCTCAGCACTTGAATCCATGGTTTCTAAAGGAGACAAAGTTGATGAGAAGGATGCGAACAACTTGATCGACTTGTTAATGAATCAGCTGGTCAAATTGGATGAAATTATTGTTCATGGCCAACTCGAATTACAAAGGCAAACGCAGGTAATGTACATATTGCATTAATTCGACCAAATTAATCACGTCAAATTCTAGTAAGAGTCATGAATCGAGATATCTGATTGCGATAGTGTTCATTGTTTCATTGAAGGTCAAAAGAATTCAAGAGTATGTCCAAAGTGTTGATAAGTTGAAGTTGGAGATGGAAAATTCAAAGCAGGAGGAGCAGCAGCAGCACTCTGCAGCTGAGCTTGAATTGTCTCAGGTGGTTGTAACCACAGAGTGGGAAATATTTGATTTGCTTTGAGTACCACTCAAACAAAGTATATATACTTACGTGTCCGTTCCTCCGTTCCAGAACAATTGTCGTATATACTTTTTTATAAAAAAATAAGGAATGTATTATAATATTGAGACGGTACGAGTTGGGATATGCTGCTTTATTGCAGAATAAATAAAAACTAATTAAATAGAACTGAAGCTAGTGCAATACAGAGTCATATAATTATTTTGGATTTCCGCACTGCATATCCATCATTTGTTACTGCACGATTTTACAAACTGTAATAACTGGGTTTTCTTGAGCATAAAGAGGTTATTTAACATCATCTATGCCTGATTTCTACCTTTATGATAGAATTGCAGTACAATACATCGATCCACCTTCCCCGCCTGACACCATAGACTCTTACACACAGTATGCACAAATTCAGAAATACATTTCTTTACTTCCTCTGCAATCTCATTGCCAGGGGAACCTCAAATACAGTCAAAGTGCTAGCTATCTCCTCATCCCAACCTCTACTTCCCTCCAACTGGCATCATAACAGGCGGAGTAGTCTGCCATGCGAATTGCTGGTGAACATGCAGCCAATTTAACCAGCCTGTCCCTTTTACCACACCATTCACTCTAATCCAGGGTTGACCGCTTACCTTATAAATAAACAATTCCATCAAAACTAAACAAGTGTGTTTTCACATATGGAATGTGAAAAGGCAATCTGTTAATGTAAAAAAGCCTGCATAGGTAATGCGTTGATATGAAGGCTAATGATGTTCAAAACACTTTTACATGCTTTATGTGTCCTCTTACCTCAAAAATTTATTAGCTACAGAAGCTATCCAGCCTTTGTCTTTATCAGTATAAGCATAATCGATGCTAGAAGCCAGCATAACAAACCCTTTACTCTTCTCCTTTTCACTGGAGCTCTCTTGCTGAGATCCCATGATAGGTTGGACAAGGAGAGACCTAGTTCCATCAGGGACCATCTTCATGATTTCAGATTCTAAACAATTCACAAATGTAAAATAAGAGACATTATAATTGCTGAAACATCATTAATTGGCAGTCTGCTGGATATAAATCACTTGAAGAGAAAAGTGAGAGAAACCAACAGTTGATGTTCTTGTCAAGTTGACAAAACAAACCTAATGTCATATGAAGAGGAATCAAGATAGGTTACCGAAAGCAGACTGTGTTTATTAGAAATTAGTAAGTGACATATCTAAGTTTATTACTTTACCATCCAATTGTTATGGAAATAAATACATGGTGCGTAATACAAGAGAAGAAGATGGAAGTAAAGTAATTGCAATTGTTCGCCCAAGTATCAGGTAGAAAGGAAGTAAAAGAAAATATGTACGTAAATACAAAAGCACATAATACTTTAGCATGCTGTTTTAGAACTTAACCAACTAATCAATGTTTTAAATAAAGACATAACTATAAGTGAAGGTCTGAAGATGCTTACATAAGGATATTGAGCGAAATATGTTTTAGCAATGTTGATCAGGAACAAGGGTTGTTAAGCAATGAAAAGTACAAAAAAATTAACCTGAAAATATTATTCTACATTTTCTAAATGACTATATTATCAGAAGGATCTATCAGCAACAAGAAAAGGGAACTAATACCTGCTCCCAGTGGTACGTATGCTGCACTCTTTAAATCACCGAACATGTTACTCTGAAGTTGTTTTCTGAACCAGTCAGGATACATTTCTTTAGATATATCATTTGGTATTTTCCAATAGCCACGCACACATAATGCATCTTCAACTGAGATGAGCTACATCCATTAGAAAGTTAGGACACCTAAAAAAAATTATGCTCTAACTTTCATACTCCCTTCGCCCCGCTAGAAGTGAAACAATTTTTCATTTTGGGCGTTCCAACAAAGTGAAATAATTTTCCATTTATGTAAATAACCCCACAATACAACTCATTTTTAATCACACATTATTGGGTCTATATGTACTTTTATATCTCAAACTCATTCTTAACCACATACTACATATTTTTATTGAAAACCGTGCAAAACCAAATTGTTTCGTAATTAACGGGACGGAGGGAGTATTTGATTAGCCTCGACACCGCCAAACATTTGAAGAATAAGTAAGTTGATAAAGTATATGGATACAGTCATAGGCCAAAACACACCACTGATATTGAGTTTGTATTGCGCAACAGAACATAGGTTGCCCAAGCTAGGTCCTCCTTCAGTGTATCAGCCATATTAAGAGACAAAACGAAGACTTGTTCAGCATCATCAGGGATACTCTTCTGATCGGTTCGAGAAGACCCCTGCAATTACACACCAATTCGAATACGAAAAATGGCAAAATCTAAAATGTGTCAGAATACAAATACATCAAAAATATGTGTAGTCATTAACATTGAACTAGTATGTCTGGATTAGATATCATACTGTATCAAATATTTTAATAAATCACACCACTATAAATTTTGGCATATATCTTTAAACAAATTTTGACTTATTTAATTCTTTCGCGTTTTGTTATCAGATTGTTCTCACCCATACCGAATTTCAAATTTCAATAATTGATCGTAAAAACCAAACTTTAATAGCAAGATATAAAATGCTCACAGATAGAATCTTATTAGTTTTCTTTATAAAGGTTTACTAAACAACATCCGTCCGTCCCTTTTTAACTTGAAAGGTACCGTCTCCAACAAATATTTGTGATTCATTTCTAGTCATTTGTTAAATTAGTGAATATGTTGAAATAAAAGGTTAACTACTCCATTTATGGTTATAAAATTTAAGAATTCTAATGACATAAAAATGAACTAATACACATTAATTTTAACATCTTTAAGATAGTTTACAGAAAATACATGTATATTGCATAAAACCTCCTGAATTATTATTACTCCAATAAAGTCTCAAAAATCCCCCAAAAATTGACCCGAGTCATGTGCAAACAGTGCAGCAGACTATATGATTTGGTGGTGTATTCATAATTGGAGGGGTTTGGTACTCTAGGTTACTTTTGAGTAACTAAATCTCGCCTTCGAGATACTCCCTACGTCCATTAATATATCTCTCGTATAACTCATTCTTTGTCATTCTTTATCAGCTATATCTCCATCAATAAACAATAAACTATTAACTTTATTAAAAACAACACTAAAAATAAAGTGGACTAACGAAGCGGTATATATGAGTACTGCCTAAACTTTTGAAACGAAGTTATGTGGGTACAAAATTCTAAATATTAATATTCCGAAATTACATTTGGTAAAAAAAAAACAAGAAAAAGAACAATGAACAATGGATAGAATGAGGAGTACATACATACATACCTTAAGAAATTTTCCAAGATAAGGAACAAGGGAAGAAAATGCAGCGAGAGAAAGACCCAATGCCTCAGTTCTCTAGAGCAAAAGTAGAATAATAATAATTAATAAGTAAATTAAACAAAACAAGAAAAAAAAAAAAAGAAGAAGAGAGTAATGGAATGGAAGAAAGGAATTACGAGCTGTGGTGGTGTAACTTGTGAGGCGAGAAAATGATTGAGCAACAAAAGACCACCAAATCCATATCCAATGTATCTGGGCAAGTAGGACTCATCTAGACCAGGTATCCCTATACACAAACAAACAAACAAACAATCAAACAACATTTTATCAGTATCATCACTATTAAGTATTAATTATAATCATAAAAAGTAAAGAAATTTGAGATATATAACAATGAATTGAGTTTTTTGGTACCTAGAGTGAAGCGAAGAACAGAGAGGTTAAGCTGCTGTGTGGAATCTATTTTCTGAGAGCAACTAATCATAATTCTTCTTCTTGCCGATGATGATGAACAAGGATACAAGTTGGTGCGAGTAGTTGCCGATGATGATGGTATTGTCGCTGGGTTTAAGGACACCATTCTTTCTCATCTCATACCAGATGGATGGATTTCACACTTCAAACACCTATTTATATTTTGCAACACGTAAAAAAAAGTTATCCCGAATTTAATAAAAACTCTTTTGTGTTAAACATTTATGATACATTTTCACTCTTTCTGCCACGTGGTCATTTTACGCACCACGACTCTCGACAATTATCTATTCTAATAGTTGAAATCTAGACTTATTTATTTTTTAGCATTTCGTTCAAACTTAACTTTATTTCATCTCCGAGTCGATATAGAAGAATTTGCCCTTCTTCAAGATTTTGAGAGAAGTAGACAAATTTGAGTGGACAAAGGAATGTGTGGAGGCCTCGGGTGCCTGAAGACATATCTCGATTCACCTCCATTGCTCTCCAAACCAGTTGATGGAGAACTTCTATATCTAACCTTCACGGGCGAAACCATGAGTTCCGTACTGGTAGGATCCAATATAGTGATCACATGTCAATCTACTACTTAATTAAGGCTCTTGCATGGGTGGAAACGAGTATGTAAAGATCAAGAAACTCACTTATGAGGTTTCCATCGAAAGGTGAATGAAGTCATATTTAAAGTTACACAAGATTGCGATCCTCGTCAGGGAACCTTTGAAACAAGTCCTTGGTAAACCAAACCAGTCTGATCGTTTATTAAGTAGGCAGTAAAATTCAGTAAATATAACATTAATTAGCTATCAAACTTCGTCAACTAAGAAAGCTCAAGTCATTGCGGACTTCCTAGCGAAATATGTCGAAAGTTAGTTATCCATTTGACTTTCATTAATATGGTCAAAAGTGCAAATAACTTCATCTAATAGTTTTAAAAGAGTATACATATACATATACATATATATATATATATATATATATATATGAATGATTGAGGGGGGGGGAGGGGGGCTCTGTGGCGCGGTAATAAGCAAACAAAATTTCGTTTATTTGAATAAAACTTTAGTAAAAAATTGAAAAAACTTGTATAATAATAGATAAAAATAAATATATTTTATGAGCGTGATAATTGTAATATGTCTTTACATATACTAGAAATTTAAATTTATGAGAATCTCATGTAATATATATTAGACTTGAATACGCATAGATTATATACCTTATATTTTAACAATATTATTTAAATTCAGTTTACATAATAATGCTTGAAATGTTAATTTGGGATATCATATCTTGTTCATTAATAACATTAGAATAAATGAAAACAACTAGAAAAAATAAAATTGAAAATGTTCTTCAATGTGATGAATATATAAAAAAATGATGAAAAAAGAGAGCAAATTTATATTTATTTGTATACCTCGTTCCAGGTGGACTTTGTTTTCATTGCTGACCAAATCAAAGTTGTCAGTCTTCTTCTTATATCCATCATCAACTTCATTATTTGTCAAACTCCAATTACTCACTTGAGAAAAGAGCATGGAAAGCCAAAAAATTTACGAGTCAAAAAAATCGTTGGAAACCATTACAGTTTTGGTTGTAGATGATGATGTAACTTGTCTTACTGTTGTTGCTGCTATACTCAGGACATTTCGATATGAAGGTATACATGTAAATAGTTTAATTCTAATGCATTATGTTTTTGACAAGTTATTTTAGAATCTCAAATGGTGTATATATGGTCTCTTTTCTATGACATATATGGTACACAATTCTATTTTATTTTGTGTGATTCTACTTTGTTTATAGTAAACTATATCATTGGTTATAAATTATAGAAAATGAAAGTACTTGGTTAAATTATAATGGCTAGATTAGATCTCATGTTCTTGATTCAACCAAGTTCCTTTTATAAACGTCTTATTCCTAACACGCGGTAAAATTTATATCTTATTCCTAACAAGCGGTAAAATTTATTCAATTATTGTTTTTAAGACTTAATTATTCTTATAACTTGCTATTTAATTCTACTTTTTTTTAATTGAAATTTTGGCTTGTTTATTATTGGAATAAATTTCAGTTGTGACAGTGAAACACCCTACGGATGCCTTGAGCACACTCCGGGCCTCAGGTGGCGCATTCGATTTAGTTGTATCAGATGTCCACATGCCAGATATGAATGGATTCGAATTGCAACAAGCCATTTTAAAGGAGTTTAATATACCAGTTGTTTGTGAGTTGATCTTCTAGAATTATAAATCAAGTATAATATATATATGTTAAGCAAAACATATTTGATTCTTTTTCAATTGTTTTCTAAAACTTTCGTCGTGTGAATGTGATGCATGATTTTGTAGTAATGTCAGCTGATGAAAAAGAAAGTGTTGTTGCAAATGCAATAGAGATGGGGGCATCATCTTTCATCATGAAGCCTGTATCTCGGAACGCCTTGAAGAATTTATGGCAATTAGTCGCATCAGCTAATAAGAAAAGTCGAGTGGTAATTCAAGAAACAGGAGATGGGAAAAGTAACAATTCTGAAGAAGGTGGTGGATCTGAACTCGCCATGGCTGCAGCAAAAAGGGACGCAAAGCAAAAATCTCCAAGAAAAGAGGTTATTGATGATAAAAGCGTCGGTATATTAAAAAAATCTTCACAAAAGAAGCCCAAAGTTGTGTGGAATAATACACTACACAACAAATTCTTGGAAGCTATTAGGAACATTGGTCTTGACCGTAAGCTACCATCACTCCCGATTCATAGTTCCATTTCACTCTAGTCGTACACTTTACTCTTTGACACGTAAAACAAGAAAAGTAATATAATAACAATATACGATACATAATACACGCGTGTTTTATATTATAACTTTATGAGTGGTTAGTTTGATTGTTTAATATGACACATTTTACTACTAACTAATATTAAGGAACTCAAGATGTTTCAAAGAAGAATTCTTGCCAGATTATTCTCATCAACACTTGTAACCACCTTTGAATAATCATAACTTTTTGATATCTATGACTAATTGTATTTTTCTAATCAGTCTTTTTGTTCTTATAACTTATCTAGGGGCCGTTCCAAAAAGGATTCTCCAGGAGATGAAAGTTCCAGGACTAACAAGAGAGAATGTTGCCAGTCATCTGCAGGTTTACATCTCTAAGTCCTAGTGAATTTATTTTATGTTGCTTGCATAGTCTTGTATTAAATGAACCAACTATTTATTAATTCATCTAGTATAAAGTCTTGGCTTAAAACGACGAAAACAACGTAACTAGTAAATGTTTCATCAACATTTTTTTTTAAATTGTTCATATTTTCCGCACATGATATTAGTGAATCTAGCTTGGGGAATTTTGCTTATATTCAGTGCATTTGTTCATCATATTTGTTTTCCTATACATTTTCTTTGTTGCTCCAAGTTGTGATTGTTAATCTCTAACTAACTAGTTGTTTAAAATAAATTGTTTTGTAGAAGTATCGGATATTCTTGCGAAGAGTGTCAGATGCAACCTGCAAAATGCAATATGCTTTGGATCAGGGTTCACCTATTAGACCAGTTCTCACATCAGGCTTTGGACAATCTCGGTTAGTTACAAACAAAGGAAGTTTGTTAACTAACTCACGTGTCCATACTAGAAACCCGAGTCTACAGGTCGATCCCGTCTTATCAAGGACTGTTCCAAATGCTCCTTTGCATATTCATCACCAGCCAAACTATATGGCGTACAATATGTTGAACCTTCAGCAACAACATGCTACAACATCAGAATTACTGGGTGATCAAATTGACAACCAGCTTAACGATATTCATGTGGCATCTCCCCGGAGTCAATTTTTGGATATTGATCAAATACTGAAAGATATCGGGACTTTTGCATCTAGTTCGTCTTCTAACCATACAGATAAAAACACGCGAGCAGGAAAGTTTCCAGGTATTGTTGAAGAGTTCCAGATGCCATTTTCACCAAATACAAATCATTTGCTCACAGTAGGAGAAGAAATTGATCTTGCGTCTTCTTTTAGTCCATTAACCGGTTTATCAGATTTTGATATCATGTCATTTCAACATTGCCCGGAGGATGGTGATGTTAACCCTCTTGGTTACACAGTCAATGCTCCTAATGAAGCACAGGTACCTTTGTGCTTACATGCAACTTAAAATCAACTTTTACCATAATTTTCCACTTAGTAATGTGTTACTTTATTCTATACATACATGTCATTTGATTTTGTACTGTTTTTTATTGTTTTGCAGCAAAATGATGGCTTGACCCCTGAATTGTTATCTGCCACAACACATAGGGAGACAAATTTCACTCCAGCCTCTCATCAAGACACAAGTCAGGCAAGAAGTGAAACTCTTGATCTTTAGTTTTTTTATCATATGATGAGTTTTTGAAAAATAAATCTTATCTTACATTGTTATGATCAATGAAAGAGCTCAAAGCAAAGCAGTCTTAATTATCTCAATTCCAGTTCTATGTTAAACGATCTAATTATCTTCTGATACACAACAACAGGGTCATGGAAATTTGTCTACTTTAGCAGAATATGGCATTGCATCTCATCTCCCAAGCAATGTCCTCGTACCTCCTACTGAGGCATGTTGCTCATAAGTTTCTACATAGACCATGTTTTTTTTAATTTTAAGGTTTGAATGTTGTTATGAATTAACAACTTTTCTTATTTTGGTTCTCCTACAGTATGAAGATGATGACTTTCTTCAATCTTTACTCACCGCTCCTAGCATGTACGACGAGGATCACATTACTCTCGATGGAATCTATTAATGGCCCTTTCCAACTCTTTTTATCATCTTACTGCACTAAGTGATCATTATATGAAGTAAGTTGGACACAAATGAAACTTAATCATTGTAATCTTTTTTATATTGTTGAATGTTATGAGGACTCTATTGTATTTTTTCTCTAATCTATGAGGGTTTCGCACACCCACATACATGCGTCTTTACTTGATCTATATCTTGATGATCTCTAGATGAAAGCTAGTGAAAAAACTTGGCAGTTTAAGTTTCAGGTTGAGTAATAAAAATGAAACATACCGAGTAATACATAAGCTGTTTCGTAGCAATTATATCGTATTGTAAGTAAAGTTATGTAAATTTAACATATGTGGAAGCAATGAATCTGATGAAATGGCCATGGGTATAAATTTCAGAGCTTTATATATTTTTTGGATCAGCAACGATCACAAAATACACAGTGATGTACATTCTTTATTGATATGTATCACAGGCTTATATGTCTATATACAGGAATAAGTACAATGATGTTCCTAACAACTTATTATCCTTCAAATTTGGGTAAACTCGAGAGCATTGGCATCAGGATCTCGTGTGAAAATGGCTGGCCTTCCTGACCGACTAAGGGTATAAGGAATGCCAGCTTTATCAAGGATATCTTGTAGATTAGACACATTCCGAATGGCTATGCAAGCATGGCGATCTCGACCACCGTGTTCAGGCCGACCAGTCAAGGGATCAGGATTCGGAAGCTCCATTAGATGTATCATTTCAGAGCCCACCCACAACCAAGCGCCCCTGTATGGTAGTTTATCATGAGGCCGTGCCTCGTTTATTGGAAGGCCTGATATTCACATAATACCAGCTCAGTTCTTCAATTTTCTGTAAAATCATTAAATGTCTATACATATGAGCTAAAAGAGAAATTACCAAGAATGTTTTGGTAAAAGTGGAGCGATCTTTCGAGGTTTTCACACAAGATGCCAACATGGTGTACACCCACGACTCCAAAATCTGGGTAATATAATCACATAGAAAATGCTTAAAATGCAAGGTCATAGGGCTGGTTGAAACTTGAAAGAAGCAAAACAAAGCTAGAAGATATTCAAAATCAAGCAAAGAGTGCGTCAATAATTCATCAAAGCAACTGGCTCAATCCAATAATGAATTAAGTTCTCTTGCCCATCCCAAGTTGTTAATAATGAAAAATGCAACTTAAAGAAAGTTACTAAAGGGAGACGACTGGTTAAAGCAACATTAACTAAGAAGATCCTGGAGTGCACAAATTATGGTGATTCTAACATAGTTTTGGTTGAATCTGGAATTTGTTACCTCATTGTGGACTAAACACCTTGGAACCAGAGCGCTTCGGCTAGAGGCACATGATCATTACATAATATTTTTTCAGTTTTCTATTTTGTGTACAAAGGTTGTGCTTTATTAGATGATTAACTGTCGTTCATAATGGTGGTATAAACTGCAACACAAATTCAAATCCAAACTAAAATGAGAAAGTTAATTGGATTAGCATTTAACTAGAAGTTAACTTAAGCAATTCCTCATACTGGCCTAATATTACAAACAGATTCAAACAAGCCAGGAATCATCGTTCACTCAACAATCTTAAAGTTATGAGATCATGTTAAAAGTTAAAAGATGGGTAATCTATTACCATTCTTGTCGTCGGTTGTAACACTATCCACAGCATTTTTAGCAAGAACATCTGCTTCTAAAGAAGATTTGGCAGTAAAGGCAAAACATCTACGAACCCTCGTTTTTCCAAAATACAAAAATTCCTTCTCCAAATGTGTTTTCCCAGGAAGAGCTCTACCATTTATGTTGTTAACCTAAGGGAAAACATAACATGATTATTTCATCATATGAGAAGAACATATATAAGCATGCACAAATCAGAAGCATGCATTATAATAAACGTATGACAACAATAACATACGCACTGAAGAAATCATGTTATTCCTTACAAAATAAAGCAACAGTTAGTTGCTACTATCATTCAGTTTATCAAAGACAACACCATAACCTCACAGCGTGAGAGGATAAAGTGTATCACCCAAGGGCGGAGCCAGGATAATTTATCGACTATAAGGTGTGCATCATAAAAAATCGAACAACATACAGAATAAAACAAACATAATTATAAAAATACACAAATATTGGCATTTTTACCGAAAAATCAACTCAAATAGAATTTCACACTAAAATAAGAAGGTAGGGCGAAATGTCAAAAATAGCACGGAAATTACACTACAATTTTTTTTTAAGGAGAAAGGGCAGGGCAATATCAAGTTATGAACACAGCTCCGCCCCTGGAATCACCATTGAGATTAAACAAGGAATCCTGGTGCCATCAACATCCAATTTTTCTTTCGCATACCAATAAATTCCATGTATATCCCTTATTATGGGTTGTGAAAGAAAGTGAAACAAGCTTTCTTTCATTGAGTTGAGTTTGTCAACAGACAAATGATGCTAATACCCTGGTGTATTAATTGGCTATTGTCTATACTAGGAAACATTGAGCAGTCAGTGGTTCTGCTACACTAATCAGGGGTCTGCAGATATCAGAATATTTTAGCGTAATACATTTGTGACCTAAACAACTTTTTGGCATGCGACTAAAACCAAGAAAACCTGGTTAAAAACACCTAAAAATAATTTAACTAAAGGTTTTAATCGTGTGGCGAACAGATACTTAATAATATATTGAGGATATAGTATATAGTACCCATTATATAGACTAGGATTTTTTTTTATTTTTTTAAAGTAGTTTGTTTATTGATTCACACAATCAAAATATCATAATACATATACATAGAGTACGAGTTGAAAACAAATATTCATAAAAATAGTGACTCCTAATTAAACTTATTTGGGATGAAATACAAAGACAAAGCTGGTCCATAAATTAAGCCCTTTCTGATGATATATGGAAATTAAACTACCATAGCTGGTATTGCTGCAGAGAGGAGTCTTTGAAATGTAAAATTCAACGATTCATCTCCTAATTAGGCTGAAACTAAGAATTAGTAGATATGTTGGATGAATAACAGATCGAGACATACTGATGATGATAAATAAGTAAGACTAATGACGAATCTAGGTGAACTAACTTAATTAATTTCTGACTGTATTAATACGTACCTTGTTGTTTGTGGATAAATTGAGAGGTGTGTTCAATAGAGACGCCATGTGAGGTGAGGTGAGGTGAGGTGATAGACTCAGTTTCTTCTACTATAAATTCTTACTCTCCGTTTCTATAACAAGTTAACAACAAGACAAACGCAGTTGGTAAATGCCAAAACTAGAATGCCATACTATTCACACAAAACACAAGGATTTTGAGTTTTTATTTTCAGAAAATCATAAGAAAATATCTATCTATAAGATATCAGATATTTAGTACATATAATATAACTGAGGTATAATTTTAAACAAAGTCTGAATAGAAACGGTCTTTAGTTAATTTAACTAAAAGTGGGATCATTTTGCAATGTGCCATTAAACGCGGATCCTCTCGTGAATCCGGGCCAGTATCATTTTTCTTGCGGATATTCTTGCGGATCCACTCGTGGGTCCTCTTGCGGTTTGATATCATAGAGTTTTAAGTTGAGATCATATGAATTTAATCTGAAATCATAATATTTTTCTGTTGACACCATAGTGTGTTTTAAAAGTGATGCATGCAAATTGTAATAAAATAAGAAGATTGATAAAGACGTTTTTTTGTATTTTGAACAATCATGAACAAAATGCTAACCCTTTTTTTTTATTATGAGTTTTTATAAGTGTACAAACTTTTTTATAATTGTTAAGGATATGTAATATATGCTTCCTCCTTTTGAGATTATAAATGTTTTTCTTGAGATCATAAGATTTCATTTTGAAATTATAGTGTTTTCAATTGGTATAATAGTATTTTCATTTTGAAATCATAGTAATTTATGGAAAGATCATAGTGCATATAATAGAGAACGTAGTCTTTATAATTGAAATCATAGTCACTGTGACAGATAATGTAGTTATTATAACGGAAAAACATAGTTATTCACACGTCGTTTTCTTTTGTTTCCGTTGCATTCACCTTTTTCTAGTTACAACTTAGAAAGGTATTAGAATAGGTCTTTTCGGTTTTGCTTATGATTTTCCAACATGACTACAAATAGTAAACTTCTGATAAACTTTTTTATTTTCATCATGTTTGTATACCTTTTGAATGTGAATCCAACTTTAGCAGCATGATTTCTATATAAATGATGCAGGTACTCCAAGTTGTTTGCATGTCTTTCTCTTAAGTTGCCTCCAACATCAAAATCATCATGATTAGTCACCGTTGTCATTATCAAACTGTCATTGTTTGAGTTGTCAACAACAACTATTGTTGCAATTAGCATCGTAGAAGTAATATGTTATATCATAGTAGTTACAATTGAAATCATAACCTTAAGTCCAAATCATAGTAGTTTTTTTTATATCGAAGTTGTTTTGATTGAAAATATAATTTATATCATAGTGCTCATATTTAACATCATAGCATTAATATTAGAGAGTATAACATTAACATCATATACATTGCATAACCATTATTTTTAGTTGAGATCATAGAGTGTATGTCTAAGATCATAATGATTATAACAAAAAACATAGTAGTTAATTGCAGAGAGTATAGTTTAGTATATAATTTGAGAACATAGTAGGTTTTGTAGAGATTGTAATCACTATAACAGAAAACATAGCAACATTTGTAGAGATCATTGAATTAAAATTGAAAAATGTTTAGTAACAACTTTTTATGGATCGAAAAGGTAGAAATAAAAACAATAGAGATCGTAAACATGTGCTTTGAATCTTTGTTGCAGCATCAACATTCGTAGACAACAACATTAAGTAATCTTCTTGCGAACATATCACATAAAAGAAAGAAATAGAAATGTTGCATACATTTGTTTTCTTCATATCTGAGTTGATGATTGAGGTCAGATAATGATTGAATACATCTAAATCTTTATTACAATCACTCTGTGAATGAATAAACAACAACAACATTACTTAGCAACCATTTCATATAAAATATAGTAGATATTGCCGAGAGAACATATGATATATAGGTGAGAAGATAGTAGATATACGTAAGAACATAGAAAATATAGTAAAAACAGAATTCAAAATAATATGTCGAAAAACCTAGTACAAAACGACTGTAAATGTAGCGGCCCGGCTTCGGATCGAAGTCCGGACGTCCAGAATTATACCGAACTCCCAAATATATATATATATATATATATATGTATGTATGTATGTATGTATGTATGTATGTATGTATGTATGTATGTATGTATG
>JAYMSP010002321.1:0-24939 GCA_036897095.1 Plantago elongata
AGATCATCGATTGGGTCGGGGTCTTGATGGACCGATTTGTTAGTCTTGTTGGAAGAGCAAATTTTGGCCATTACAGTATTCAAGAACTCAACCGAATAAACAACATCTCGATTAACCACATCGTCCTCGTCGGGACATATGTTGTCCGCGCTCATGAACTCCTTTGAATCTCCAGGCATCAGTGACATTATGTAATAATTTGCCTCCTGCACAATATCATTAGTTGGTGCAAGTATAGCTTGGTCTTGGAAGTACCTACTGTCACCAACATTGTCCAACAATATGCGGTACGTACTCTTTACTATAGCTGCAATAGGTGAGTCATTAGAACGAATCAAAATATCCTCAGGCAATTTGATCTGAATCTCTCCATCATTATCACCGTCAACATCACCATCCCCAACTTTCAATAGCCAATCCGCAAAATCTCAAATTTACCTGATGTCATCTGATGAGGCTCCAAACTACAGGTAATGAAACTCATGTTAAACATCAAGATAAAGTATAACACATATTATGCTAATATTGTATACTATATAAAGTACGAAACAAAATTATAAATATAATTTATAAAAAAAACACGTTGAAAATACTTGTGGACGCATGTTCTTAATTAGTTTCAGCACACGAAAGTGGTCCCAAATCCTTCAAGCTGAGGAAATTGAATGGTACTATATCCTGCCTACTACCCTTAGGTATGATGGACAATATCTGTCTAAAATCTCCACCAAATACTATAACCAGTCCACCAAAGGGCTTCGTAGACGGTCTACCACTAGCATCCTTCATAACGTCCTGGAGACTGTGATCAAGAGCCTCAAAGCAATATATGTTAGTCATTGGAGCCTCATCCCAATGATCAACTTAGTTTCCTTCAACAATCCGGTCAGCTCACTACTTAGGGTAATCCAACTACATATTGTAGTCTCATCGACATTCGATGGAATGTTGAATCTAGAATGCGCAGTCCGACCTCCGGGAAGAAGTGAAGAAGCTATACCACTCGAAGCAACCGAAAGGACTATATCACGCCTACCACACAATGCAAAGCATAGTGTATTCCATATCAATGTCTTGCCAGTACCACCATAATCATAGAGAAAGAATACGCCGCCTTCACCGGAATCCACGACATCCATAATAGTATGGCACACGTTCCTTTGCTCATCATTCAAACACGGTTACAAACGATTATGATGTGCATTCATCTTGTCAATATCGTACAACGTGTCATCATAAATTAAATTATTGATATCATTGTTTGTCACTGCATTGTCCGGAACATGCATACCTTCAACATGGCTCAAACTCCATCCATTCCTCTTAAGAAAATCTTCGACCTCAGCAAAATCAAAATTCTCCACCTGCTTATCAGATAGCTATAAACCTGAACATACAAGTAACAATACATGTTTATTAAACCAAAAAAAAAAAAAAAGACAAATATTGAAATATGAATTTAAAAGATACACTCAGAATGAATAAGCATGGAGAACAGATAGTGAAGGATGTTGAGTAACTAAGGAAGCCGATGATGTTCATCAATGGACCGGATAAGTAATGATTTAAAATTTTGTAATTACATAAATTATGTTACGAATACATATTCTTATAATTACTAATTATAATTATTTCATTTATTATGTGTTTTCATTGATATTTGCAGATTTTGGCCGAAGTTTGTTTCAGAGGAGCTGACAAAAATCATTACGACTCGTAGGGAGAGGGCGGGTGAAGGAGGAGAGAAGTGGTTGACGTTGTCTGACTCGACCAAACATTACTACTTCGACGAGCTCAGGGTAAGATCTTATTTATCAAGTGTATATGTTGTGAAATTGTTAATGTGTGTGGTATGTTGGCCACTTTAATTGCTCGTGTAATGATCGGGATCCGAGCAGAATATTTTAATAATATTTCGAGTATAGTTCGTGACGGATTAGTATCATGTTAGTTCGCCAATGAGTTTAGGTAATTTAAAATTTAAGATAACTTTAGAATTGAGTCGGTTTAGGATTCAAATTAAATTAAATTTTCGGAAGACATCTAACGAATGTCTAATAAATAAAGAAATAAATATATAAAGATGTTAAAGAGCGTAGCATGTCGGAACAATTTAAAAATTTTATGAAGAAACTTTCGATGCGCGTATTATTAAACGAAGAAGAGAATAAAGAAGAAACTGAGATAAAGGGTTAATGGAAAAGGAAAATCTGGAGACTTCTTCTCCAACCCTTCACTCTGCCCGCTCTTCTTCTTCTACTTCTTCAATTTCATTGCCACCATCAAACTCGTCGTTCATCACCATCACCGCCATACCCGCTGCCTTTGACCTCCAGTCGCCGCCACCCATCTCCACCACATATCCAATCGACCACCTCATTGCCTCCTCTCGCCTTCAATCGTCACCACCCGAAACGCCGCCTCTTTCTCCCACTTTAATCGGTCGCTCTGCCTCCATCACCGGTTGGTCACCATCGTCGCCCTCTCGGATTTCCCTCTTCCATTTCACCCTCGATCCACTGTTTCGGTAAGTATTCTCACCCCAATTTCGAATTCCGGGTTGGGTAGTTGGTGTACGGTCTAGTGTTATTCTGATTTGTGAATTGTATGCTAGTTATTGTTCATTGACTTGTTGTGTCTGTGTTGGCTTCTTGTTATATTATTGTTCATTCTTGCTCTGTTCACTGACCAGGCTGTTGTTGATTGTGTGCTTGTGGAGTCGAGTGGTTGTATTCTTATTGTCTGATGTGTGTATGAACTTAGGTTGTCAGTATACCTAGGTTTGCGTTTGCGTGTCTACGTAGGCGTTTGTTAGTGGTTTTAAGGTTCATGGATGTTCTCTATTCTTTCCTGATTTCTGATGTGTCCGGTTGGTTTTAAGGATTGTTAATGTGTGTGGTATGTTAGTCACTTTAATTGTTCGGGTGATATGTTAGTCACCTTTGATGTTAGTATATATATAATGTAGGATTTTTAATTTGTGTGGTATGTTAGCCACTTTACTTGTGTGGGTGATATGTTAGTCACATTTTCTGTTCATATTGTTGTAGAATTGTTCATTTGTATGGTATGTTAGCCTTTTTAATTGTTCGGGTGATATGTTAGTCACCTTCTCTATTAGTGTCCATTGTTTTGATTGGACTTGTTCTGTAATTTTGGTTATAGAAAAAGTTTTACATCCCGAATCGCATGGTGAGGCTTATGTGGCCTGTGTTTGAGCATCTTGGCTCAAACCAGTACAAAAACATGTCGCTTCCATGAAAGCTAAGCGGCACACTAAGCCCGCTCACTTGAGTCCTGAGAGTGGGCCTGTTGGAACACATACTGAGATAATGTCCACATACAAGATCAGGCTCAAGAACCAGTAGAACAGGCTGAGCGAGTCGCGTGATGGTAAGGGGATTGCCAGACACCATTGTGGGTACGAGCTCATGTCATAGATGTTGTGATGTCGGTAAGTTTCCTTATGACTTATTACATGAGTTGTTCCATATTCATGCGTCTATTTCAAATACTTGTTTGCATTTACGTTAGTCAGACTCGATGCACTAATCATTATCATTTTAAATATTATTCAACAATTGGCTAACCAACCAGTTACACTCCTTCAGCAATTGAGAAAGGGGAAGTCGAAGAATGGCGTTTGGGTGGAGCAGAGAGCAGAGCAGATTGCAGTACAAACCTCTCTTAACTTATAGTTTATGAGTTTCTTTTATTTACTTGATTAATTCTAAGAAATTGATAACTTGAACTTATATATGCACTTGATTAATATTGCAGACTGGGGTGGAGAGGAGGATCGCAGAGAGGATGGAGACCGATCAAGAGTTGACTGTTGAAGAGCAAGACAAAATCTTCTTAGAGGTCAACCCACCAGACGAGAGGAATCGGGTTTATGGTGTGGGTAGTCGATCTTGCGGCCAGCTATTCCATTGGTCAATCCTCTGCATCACGATCTACCGGTCATCATTACACACAGATCGAGGTCGATAACATTGTGTCTCCTCTCCAAAATGAAATTGATACTCTGAAGACTACAGTTGAGTCTCACCAGGCCCGTGTCGATCGAGTGATCGCAGAGATGAGGCGGATGATGTCCCTCATGAGCCAATGACGTAATCCTGATGATGCTCCTCCTCCTTCTTCTTAGTTCTAGCTTTTATTATCAGAATACTACTGTTTTTATGAATTTAACTCGATAATGTTAGGATACTTGCTTGTGTACAAATATTTTTACTATATTTCGGTTTCTCATTAATTTATGAACTTTTCGTGCAATTCAACGATCGAAATAGGTATTCAAGAAATAAAAAAAATTTAAATTTTGTGCAATTTAACGACGAATAACACATTATCCGTCGCTAAATCCACGAATTAGGATGATTTGTCCTAATCCGTTATAACGACGTATAATCATTATCCGTCGTTAAATGTAACAATTTAACAACGGATTAAATTATCCGTCGTTACACTATATGCAAGGATAATTTTATATGTGCCTAAATATAATTTATCCGTCGTCAGATGGTGTTGGCCATCTAACGACGGATAGATTAAATCTATCCGTCGTCAGGACTTTAACAACGTCGGTTTCACAACGGACATTTTATCCGTCGCTAGACCCTAAACCTTAAATCTTAAATTCTAAAATCCTAACTTTGTGGTGAGAATCGTAGTTTTTCTAGTGTAATTAGAGTGACTTGTAATAAATTTTAATTTTAAAAGATATAAATTGTATTAATAATGTAAAAGTAAGTAAGGATTGTAAATATTACTTAACGAGTATTTGATTTCTTGGATAAAAAATGCATAACCAACATGCGTTATACACTTAATGATCCAAACTGAAATTTCCTACTGGGGCAACTTTTTCGCTCGGTTTCTAAAAAGATATGGCTTGTTTCATACATAGGCGATTATTTACTTTGGTCGCACATGAGATACCATGAGATACCAGAATAGATCCAATTTGTTTTAGTAAGAGTACACGTAGTAACAACGAAAGTTATCAGTTATGTGTGATTGGCTTGTGTGCGTTATAAGGCTAGTAATCTTGTATTTTAGTGTTGCACCAACCCTATTTTACTTGCAGATGGCAGGTGCATTCAATCTCATCATATTTGATCGGCACGGCATGTAACTTTTACTCAATTGCGGTTGGGTTGCCTGATTGCAAGCGTTTCGAACCAGCATTTTCAGAATAAATTTAAGTGAAATACTTGGTGGTTGTTTGGGATACAATCGAAATTGAATCCGTTTGAATTGATGAATAGTATCTAAATTGTAGTTGAATTGATAAAATTAGTGTTTGGTATAAAATTATAATCGTATATAGTATTGTAGGTTTGTTATATAGGTTGTGTAAGAGATAAATGATTGATGTAAGTATGATGTGATTGATATGGAGAATTGATAAAATAGATTTGATTATTGAATTTTTTTTAAATGATAAAAAGTATATTAATACTTTCAAAAGTGTTCAAGAGCATAAGAAATGCTCGTTATTCAAGTTTCAAATTACATCAAAATCCTTTACCACTATTCCCTTACCAATATACAAATAATCAAACTCTAAACCAAACATTTCATCAATGGTAGAACATGGGTTCTATTATCTCACTCCCAAGAGAACTATGGCTTCTCAACACGGACCCGAGACCAAAAACTCGATTACCAAAATAAACATGATTTAATGGAAATCATTAACATCTCGGACTGCAAGAAGGACATTCATAATAGATCTCCAAACCGGTCTCACAACAAACCACTCACTTCATAATTTTTAAATCACTTATGACACAATACGTAGTAATCTTGGTCACTCATCGAGTCTAGTATATCTTAACACGAAGTTAAATTAAGAGTTCGGGGTATTAACCGAAATTGAGCCAAGATCCAGATTTGATGGTTGGATGTGTTAATTGTTGATATTAAAGTTGATCAAGTGGAGTTGATTGTTGTACGCACCAATTTGGATTTGAGTTGGTTTTATTTTGTTGTATATTGAACTTTGTAATAATTTTATTTTGTTAACATGAAAAGTTTGACTTCTATGCTTTAAATTTAATAACAGTAAACGCATTATAATTGAGCCAATTTAAATTGCCACCCAAATATCAAATCAATACAACTCAATTCAGGTGCTGCTTGAATTGTTTGCCAATCAGGATCTTAATTTCACGTATAATCCAGTGCGTGGCATATATGGCAACACAATCACCTGGTACAAAATATAATATATTATATACGGATGATGAAACGAGTCAGAAAAGTTCAAGGACTATTTAAATTGGTATTTTTCAATTTAAATCGTTTTTCAATTAACCTCAAGCGTCTTTGGTCTTTAAAAAATGCAATGATGAAGCATCACGATAAATATGGGAGCACTCATACCCTCACTAATTATTTGGCCGGCTTCCTAAATTGAGTTAATACTATTATATTAAAAGTTTGAAATATTTACTCCGCATGCTCGTCTCTATTTTAAATCAAGACATTAACGTAGTAAAGTTTCGTTGAATTTCTTGAATACCGAATTTATCAGACTAATGCTTTACTAATGTATTTATAATTAGAAAAAGCATTTGAAAGTTGAGTTAAATGTACATGCTTTACAAAAAGTTTATGAACTCGATTCGGTTATATTTACTTTGAGGCTCAACGAGTGAAGTGATAATTAAGTGGAATTGACAGCCTAATTGGTATAGAACCGGGCCAATAGAGGCAAATTAATTTAGTATTTGATCAACTCATTTTAGTTAGACATTTACATACCCAAGATATTTGATTTACTCAATCCAATTATTTGCACCATTATTAGTTATCTATTATACGATCTACGTGACAAACTTATAAAATATTATTTATACAATTTTAATTATACATTAAAAAATATAAATTTTAACAAATCAATTATAATTTTGTCAATATTTATCAATTTCTTTCAATCCTAACGAACTCAATTATTATTTCAATTTAAATAGCATATAATTAATTGTTAATACTCCATCCAACTCGACTCGGCTCGATACATACCAACCATATGGAACCATATGGAATGATGTTACTGGATACACAGGTAAAAAGCACAAAACCCTCACCAATTATACAAAAAAAAGTACAAACCACATTTAATTATTAAAATTACATCAAATCCCCTCAAACATGAATAAATATTGTACGAAACATCTTTAATTATTTTCGTTACACCTAACCCTCTGAAACAATAACAACTCCCATCTTATCCCCTTAATTATCAAGATCTCTCTAAACGTCTATAAATATAATAAAAAAATTGAAACTATCAATTGATAAATATGTTCTTTTACATATGAATAATGAAAAATGAGATCGGGCATTATCCATGCTTGTACAATTACGTCTTCAATTTTGCCTAATATATGAATTCCAGAAACAGTGACCATCTTTGCTCCTTAGATCGGTATTTCTTTCTATTTCTTTTATAATTGTAACGATGTACCATTATAACTTATAAGGTTAAATGGAAATCTAAATACACAAAGAATCAATAAAAAGAATAAAGAAACACTAATCTTGTGACTATATATGAATGAAAATATCTTTACTCATTGATGGTTACGAAATGCTCAATGTTTTTTTTTCTTTTTCAAAACGTTCGTAGCCGAATGGCAAATTGGAACGCCCGCACCTAAAATGTCAGGGAGTTGATTTTTCAAAATGGGTGATATTTATCCTCTGTACAGAGAATTATTAAAAAAGTTATTGATGATGAGTATTTATTCGATTGACTATTGTTTATCATAGCAAAAAAAAAGCTCAAGTTTTTTTAATAATGTTAGTGTTTCGCGAAATCGGTGATATTAGGGCCCTTTATTTATTTAATTACTTTCTAATTTATTATCATTTGATAAATAAAAAATTAATATAATTTATTTTATTTAAAAATAGGGGTAAATTTGTAACGTTATTATAGGTATAAATAATTTTATTTTCTCTGTGTGAAGCGCATCTTTAGTTATACAAGCAAATTTGACGCGCGGAATCTGCGTGTTTTTTTTATAATATTAAATTTTAATTTTTTACAAGTAAAAATGTTCGTTCACATGAATTCTACGCACGCGATTACATGTTTGACTAACAATTCCATAATTTTATATGAGTAGTTTTAGGAAAAATGATATCCTAAAGATATGAAAGTAGTGGAGAAACTACTTTTGAGAATAATAACTACTTTCAAGTATTTGATATTAGTAACAAGCAAATTTGACATGCGGATTTTGCGTATTTTTTTATAATATTAAATTTTAACTTTTTACAAATAAAATTGTTCGTTCATGAATATTCTTCACACGCGATTATATGTTTGATTTACAATTTCTTAATTTTATATGGATATGTTTAGTAAAAATAATATCGTAAAACTATGAAAGTAGTGGGAAAACTAGTTTGGGACTAATAACTACTTTGAAGTATTTGTACTATTTTTTCGACGATTCGGGAGGATTTGATGCAATGTTGATAATTGATGGTCAATCGTAGTATGTTTATTAATGTTTCAAGGGATTTGGTATAATTTTGATAATTGGGATATATTATGTAATGATAATTAATATTTCGAAAAATTTAGTGTAATTTTTATAATTGGGGGTGTTTGTGTTCGTTTAGTATAATTGGATGGGATTCTGTGTAGTTTACCCCGGATACACCCCATACAAGAAGAAGACACGACTACACGAGTACCTGATGATCACAGCTTCTGGGTTTTTTAATCGACCTAGTAGACAACATTTTCATATCGATCTACAGAGCCCCTAACCCTGACTGGTACGATCACTCAATCAGCAACGAATCAACGATATCAATTAATCTCTCTGTAGCCGTGAATTTTCTCCAAGGTCAGTTTTACGATTAGCTGAACCTTGTATAGTGCGTATTCCTCTTTAATTTCGAATTTCATTCATTCATGCGAGAGGAAAACCAAAATATAATTTCTGGTTGTTCGAATAAGTTTTTTCTACTGTTTATTGCCTCGATTGCTTCTTTGGAGTTTGTCTCTTGCAAAACCAAGTGTTATGAGTTGGTTAATGTATAATTGTAATGAATTCATTTCATAATGTATTCATGTCAGTTTGGCAATGTGTGAGAAATATGAGAAAAATTCACTTATTAGGACCTAAAAAAAATGACTGTTAAGAGAAATTGGTACTGTTTACGAGGTGTATTAACTGATTGGCTTTAGAGTTTAGTCTACTCTTTATGTTAAGTAGTTAATCTCAATTGGAATTAGGGTAACCCGATATGGTTCGAATAGATGATGCTGTGAGACCGATATGCACAAAACTTATTACTATTATATAGTTTACACGTCACGGTGTTATACATGATTATAGGTAGAGCTTCTTATTTGCATGAAGCTTAGAGGAAAGCAGCTAACATACACCATAACGGTTTCTCAAACGAAATGCCACATTTCTTAGAACAGGTAATGTCTGCTCTATACATTGGTTCCACATAATGTTAAGTTGCTATTGCATCCTGAGATTCTTCAGAACCCTGTTAATGCCAAAGTTACAAGCATTAGTGAGAAGTATGTTGGAAATTTTTTGCTCTGTGATTAATAGTTAAGATAAGAAAACATATAGGCTAAGTGTGTAAAAGCTGATGCTAAGTAATATTCAGTGCACTAATTGTCTAACATTATGTATTCTCCAGTAAACATATTTTGGAAGTGATATCTTGTATACGTATGTTTAAATATTATTTAAATGCATGTGTAGTACCTCTTCTCACTGCCATATCCTCGGGTATTGCTTGATATGGTTCTGTAATTTGGAATTGGCACCTGGTCATTTTCAATTTTCATAATGTCGCGGAGCAAGTCATCATAATATTTCCTTACTTCCTCTGCTGATTTACCGTCAACTCTCCTGGCTATGTTATGCCAGCGATCAGGTGTGTCCTTGTCAAATGTGGCCAAAGCATCCTCAAATTGCTTATTTTGCCTGAGCGTCCACGGGGAGCCCGTGCCTCGTTGAGATGTCATGAAGCGTGATGCCATCACCAAGTAGGTCTTAGAGGTTCTTTTCTGAAGGGATCTGGGTCAAGGAGAAGTATAAGCTTATGTTAGTAAGAGAACAACCACACGAGGCCCTTAAATACTGAGAGAGAGGTGACATTAGAAAAACAGTGGGGAGGGGGGGTGTTAGTTGAAGAATATTTGTTCTTAACTATCTTAACTTTTGGGGTGTCATATAAGGATGTGATTCGCTTGCCTTAAGGTCACTGTCTATGACTAAGAAGAAGAAGAAGATGAATGGAGGACAAGTGTTGCTTTGTTTTAGAAGTCCTTTTCGGTTCCTTTTATGGTATCATCATCAGAATGTAGATTATCACGGGAATTCTATTCCTAGCTGGAGGGGATTAGATCCCTAATCTCAATCTCTCCCTATTGGTTAAGATAGATGCCCTAACACAATAAGATCATAGGCTCATGCAATAAATGCACACGATATTCCTTCATCTTTTGGCTGGATATTGTCCCCTATTCTACTCAAATCATGTTTCATTTATTGTTCTTGATTTTACATGACAGCACAACATGCTTAACAAGTTGTCAAATTATGTGCTAGATTGCAAAAAGTTCTCATCTTCCTTTGCTCAATATTTTGAATTAGGAATAGGATTTCCCTGAATATCATTTGTTACAGATGGAATCAGTATTGTCATGAAGAATCTCTATGGTAGTGTCAAACAAAAAAATGTGTTACTGCTTTTATTTTTCTCAATTCAACACCACAAGTTTCTTAACTTGAAGTATATCTATTAGATTTGTTTGTTACTAGATCATCAGACCTGGAATGGTGTGCGCTGTTCTGAGCAATACTTTAATTATGTCAAAATGTGCTTTTCTTTTGTTTTTTTTTTCCTACATTTTTTTAACATTAGAAAAGAAGAAAGGATACTGGTTTGTGTTTTGTTAGGCCTGCCATGCACTTGTACCATTGTCCCTGATTTTCTCGTTCTGGTAGGACAAATTGTGTCGGTTATTGCGTTTTCCATATTGTGCCAGTACTAATTTGTAATAGGTAATCATTCTTTTTTTAATTTGAAGTAAGATAAGTAAGCTTACTTATTTTTCTCTTATTCTTGGTACTTCCATTTAGTCCAATATTTTGTAAAATATTTTAGGCCATTTAGTTTACTACTTGTTCTAATAGAGATTTAGGTATACAAATAACGCAATTATACTTCTGGCTCTCTTGTCAATCTGATTAAGGTGGGTTTACTTATTTATATTCTTCATGAAAGTAGTCATCTAGAAAAGGTGACTTTTGAAATTCTTCACTAGATATCCATTTCACTGTTTTCTCATCTGGTACAATTCATTGATCTGCGATTGTGCCTAGCTTCTACTTCTTCATGTTTTATAATAGTTCCTTTTGGAAAGATTGTGCAACTGGATGCTCAAATGATTGTAAGTGTTGCAAGCATGGTAATGCAATCATGTGAAACCATTATGGGGATGAATAACCTCCTGCGATGTTCGTAGGAGATTATTTTCAAGGACTCCTCCGTTCTCAAGAACAAATTCATCCTTCCAAATTGTCCACTGGAGGAATATTCCTACGGATCATGCATTCATGCTGGTAATGCTTCTCGCTGCTGCATGTACTTCATCATGATTTGGTAACTTGTAGTTTAAGTAAGGCAGTCTTCATAATAATCTTAGAAATTGAAGTGTGATTGCTTGAAAAGTAAGGTAATTGCTTGTAGAGTAAAATAGTTTTAGTACTTATACATGTTTACAGAGATAAGATGGTTGATAGTGAAAAAATGTTGGGGACAAAATGACAAGAGTAAAAGTTGAAGTGCCGATGTAGATCATGTAACTCAGTTACTGATGTGTAAAAACATAACTATTCGTATGAAGGAGCCAATCTTTTAACTGGGATGTTTGGTGACTGGTGAATGAATCAATTAAAGATGATCAGAACTTGAGAATTATTCAGCCTATCGATTTACAATGAACTAGTCAATCCTGAACAAAGGTCTTTGAAATTTTGGCGCGGAATATGTTTTGAAGATATTTAGCCTTTCTTTGCAAGCTATCAATTGATTTAGCTTTAGACCACATCGTCCTTTAATTGTTGAACCATCTGATTCTGATGGTTTATAAGTTGGTTATATGAAATAGGGAAGCGCAAAAGATATCACTATTATACACTGACACATCATGTAATGTACAGGATCATATAGAGTTTCCTCTTTTGCTTGAAGCTTTCATGAAAATAATGCTGCAATACTTTTTTTCATTCTTTTTTTTTTTTTTTTTTTTTGTTTCTTAGACATGCATTTCTAAAAGATAAATTGAAATTCTTTCACAGGACGAGTGGAAGAATCGGTGGATCTTGAGATTCTTCAGAAGCCTGTTAACATCAAAAGATAATACAACTAAGTTAGAGAGGATTGTTAATGAAGGCATTGAAAATTATCACAAATTCATGTCTTATTGAAATGAATGGCTATATGCCAACAAGAGCATCATAACTTAAGATGCATTGTAAGATGTCTGCATGCTAAGGTGGCTGGATCTTAGGACAAGTCCATGTGCTATGTGATCTAAATTAAGAAGGATTAGATCTCATGTGGTTTCTTTTAGTAGTATTAATTAATTATGCAGTAATCTATAATTTTTGTAAAGAAAACACAAGTGAAGTGCCTTTCCTTGAGTTTAGGCACCAGAAATGGAAAGTCAAAAGCCATAAATAGAATGAAAGAATATATTTGCTGTATGTGGTGCATCATGATGTAGCAGTTGACAGAATACATTGATACTAGTCTTGTGGTGTTTCTGATTTTTTTTCTTTGAAACTAAAATATATTAATAATGGGATAAAACATCGTTTTACACGGAAAAAAAAAGTGGTGTTTCTGTAGTTGTACTTCATCTCTTTAGAATTTTGACATTTTACATGTGTTTTCTCTTCCTCGCTATTTTCAATGCATGTCCTGTTGATATATGAGGATTTTTGGAAATCTATCTTCTAGTATCAGAACATGAACACGTATACTATTGGAACTCATTATAGCTCTGTGAAATGATGTGGTGAGTTAATGGTGGTTCAGGATTTATTTTGTGAATAACTAAAATAAGTTTTGTTCATTAGCATGCATGTATAACTTGTATTACCTCTGCCATATCCTCTTCCATTGCTTGTGATGGTTCTGTAATTTGGAATCGGCACCTGATCATTTTCTATCTGCATGATATCCTTGAGCAAGGTATCATAATGCCGCCTTACTTCCTCTGCTGACTTCCCATCGACTCTTCTGGCTATGTTATGCCAACGATCAGGCGTATCCTTGTCAAACATGGCCAGGGCCTCCTCGAATTGCTTGTTCTGCTTCTGTGTCCATGATGCCATAACCAAGGATGTTTTGATAACGAATATTCTTGTAGAAGTGGCTTGGAAATTGAGGCACAAGTTATGAACAGAACACCAAAGAGCAATTGAAATTCTGTTGTTGGGGCCTGACCTCAGTCAAGGGAGAAAATACAAGTCTGTGCTGATAAATGGTTTACCACATGAAGCCTTTAAATACTTGGAAAAAGGTACAGACAGAAACAACAAGTTGACAGATACTTTTGTTTAGCTGTAATTCTTTTTTCTTTCAGGTGGTAAAACAAGTGATTCGGTCACATATAAGGTGAAGTAGATGAATGAAGGAGAAGATGTTGCTTACTCATTGGAAAGTACATGTCCTTTTTACAATTTCATCATCAGCAAGTGGATTATCCGGGTATTCTTCCTAGCTGGAGGGATTAGATCCCTAATCTCATGTCCCCTTCCCCCTACTAGTAATTAAGATAGCTAGATAGATGCTCCAACACGATTTTAAGATTATACATTCTCCACACACAAAATGCACAAGATATTTATTCCTCCCATCTTCTTGCTGGATATGGTCCCCCCTTTCTCTTTTCAAGTCGCATTTCATCTATAGTTCCGGACTTCACATAAAATTACAACATATTTAACAAGCTGTCAATTATTATTCTAGAATTCCTTCAAGTTTGCGCTTCCTTTCTTTTTACTGTGATTAGAGTGTTGTGACATTTTATAGTGTCAGTCTGTCCTTTAGCTTTTATTTATTTATTTTTTTTGGGGGGGGGGGGGGGGGAACTAAGTAAGCTTTTATTCCAAGTAGGCAATGTAGTACAGCGTCTCAAGACGAACAAAAACGTAGCAAACACAAATACAAACAATATAATAGACTGGATAATCCAAAATAGAAGAACAAAGAGCCTGCATCTGTGGCTGTAAAGAGCAATGGCAAACGGATACTTGAACCACTTGTCGAAGCAAACATTGAAGATCTGCAGTTACTCCATGAAAGATCCGCCGAATCCGTTCAATCCAAATGACATAGATTATTCGGTAAGCAACACTTTAAAGAATCTACGAGTAGATTGTCCTTTAGCTTTTATCATATTACTTTTGAAATTGTATACGACAGTAGATTGATGCAGAAGTTATCCGTGACATTGCATTAACATTCCTTAGTTAAGATGGTAAAGAGATGGAAATAATGATTATCCATGGACAACATCCCAAAGGTTTCTTTCACTACGGTTTATAGTTCTTGATTAAGCACACTGCAATAGCTTCCAGATATTTCTTCGTTCTCTTCTTTCACTGCTTGCCCAATGTTTATTTGACCCCTATTTTTTCAGTGTGGGAGAATTGAATCCAAATATCCTACTCCATAATTTCCGCTGCTTTAATAAAGTAACTCCAATTGATGGTAACTTGATTTTGATTTAAGCTTAGCTATTCTTTCATGGTAAAGTCATTAAGGATTGATATTATTAGTAACTAATTTCCCCGAGTTCTTTACTTTGGAAATATGTGAACTTCCGCGTTGAGTGGGTTACCTGTAACTCTGCATGAGCCTTGAGGTAAATTTTGCTGAAGACCAAAAGTCAAATCTCTGTGTTTCTTTCTATATGTGTGCATTACACAAAGTCACCGGTGTCATACTTTAATAGTATATAGACAACTCGCAATGACTGAGGTCATGGGTTCAAGATACTGCAATGGTGGAGGCATGTAGGGTCCTTTTTATTCGGTAAATTCAGTTTAAATTGTTCCAAGAATCTGCATGCCAATGCTTTTGATATGTTAGAATCCTTATCATATAATATCTAGCCTTTTCAAGGGAATTGCACCAATGGGTTACTCAAAGGTCATTCTCTACTATTAGATGCACATAACTGCAATTATAATGCCGTGACTGCACCTTGAATTTAGGCTATTGAGGTTGTAGAGTACTGTTAGGACGCCATGGGATCCAATGCATGAATTAAGTTGATGCGTGTTCATTATCATGCAGAGGGAAGTAGAGCATTATGTGTATGCATGTTCTGTTTGCATTCATGCAGTGAGAATTGTTGCTAAGAGGACAAGGATCAACCCTTCACCACACCAACCATTACCGGTCATACATTAACATCATCACCTCATAACCATCTCTGTGTGCACTGTTGTGACTCTAGGTTATGTTTTGTGTACCAATCACTCGTTGCTGCTGCATATTGCTGGCACCAGGACCCCCTGCCCAAAACTTATGCTTTACAAAATTGTAAAGTGAAACCATGAGCTGAAATAAATGGATATCTGATCCAAAAATGTCAATTTTCACTAATTAGAAGAGGACAATACACTTATACAATGGCTCCTCTGATGTAATACTTGCTATCTCATTGTGTTGATACAAATTTAGTGACTATTTGGTACTTAGGGTCTATCTTTTACTTATCCCTCGGTCCTTCGGAGGCTTTTTATACTCTTTTCTTAATTATTTTCTTCTTCAGATTGTAATCCATTGAGCCTTGTCGTCAATTAATCTGATGTTCGTGTCATTTGATAAGTTTAAACCATATCTCATGTAGTCATGCATGAATGAAGGGTGGCAAAGTGTTCAAAACCTCGAATTAAATGGTCCACACACATTCGAGTGCACTGGTTCTCGGAGATCATTGGCTCCTGTTGGTTTCGCACCAAAGGGTGTTATGGACATTTTACCCTTCCTTTTCGGCACACTACGAAGCACATGATGGTGGTAAGTTGGACTAAGACAAGGTTCCTTCTTGAAAGGAGACTTTGAGACAACACTTCTCATTACTAGTTTGATAAAAATTGTTGGCCAAAGCAAATTAGTTTGGCATAGTTTCAAATATAATTGTTATGGATTAAATAGTAGAATGAGAATAAGTGATTAAATTATTTAAACACACACTAATTAAGGCTCTGCACTTACTCTGGTGGCCACGAATGCAAGTACTTCGTGATTCTTTTTTACTTCAGTTGCTGTAGCATTTGATAATAATGTCACCGGAAATCCAACAAGAAATTCCTGAAATCTCTCTGCTCATGTATTTATAGTAGGAAAAAACTCTGCATACTTTGGTGTTTGTAAAATGAGGCAACTCAGGGCAAGGAGATCCTTAATTTAACTTCCTTAGTAGGGTGATTTTAGAGTGTATTTGTATAGAATTTAAAGTTACGCCGATTTTGATTGATTGAATAATGTAATATTGCCTGTCTAAAAAAAAGTGATTTCATTATTGCAATTACTGTGCAACAGTTAATGATAGATGACATTGTGATATTACTCCCTCACCTCTATCATTTCAAAATCCCTAATGGTGAAAAATCAGGCTTTGCAATTCAAATGCAAAAAAAACATGTTACCATAATCATATTTACACACAGTGGTACATGATCATAGCTGGATAGAGCTTATTTTGGTTGAAGCTTGTAGGAAGGTAGTGCTCATACATACATAATTTTCATTTCTTGACTTCTGAAACAGAATAGGAATCACATATATTGCAATATTCGTGTTTGCTTAATGTATACATAGAATTAGCTTCCTGTTTCATCTAAAGATAACTTGATCACTGCTGCTTAAGATTCTCCAGAAGCCTGTCAAAAGTGAAAAATTGACAGAATTATACCGAGGAAAGCATAAATATATGGCACTTGATTTTTTTTTATTTATACTTGTCTGGCTATGTTTCTTTAGATTAGTATTGGCTGGTTAAGGATAGGTGAAGTGTGTAGTCCTGTGTTCTAGTATTCATAAACAAGTTTCATGATAGGCACTTCATCCTTTTCAGATTGATTGTTAAATATTTGAACGGTTTCTCCATTCATGAAGTGCTTTTTGGAAAGAAGATATGGTAATTGAATTATTGGACCGTGTGAATACCTCATTGCCATATCCTCGATCTGTTGTTGCCAGATACTCCTCTGTAATTGGGAATAGGGACCTGGTCATTTTCTATCCTCGTAATGTCCCTCAGCAAGTCATCATAGTACCTCTTCACTTCCTCTGCTGATTTGCCTTCCACTCTTCTGGCAATGTTATGCCAGCGGTCAGGTGAGTCCTTGTCAAACATGGCCAAAGCCTCCTCGAATTGTTTGTTCTGCTTGAGCGTCCAGGACCCTGAGCCTCGTGCAGACATTGATGCCATTATCAGTGAAGTTTTTTAGTTGTAGGGAATAAAATTAAGAAAACAGGAATTGAGGTGGTGAATTGCTGCCTGAGGCTTAAGGGAGAAGTAGTGAGTTTATGTTGGTAAGTGATTTGCCAAGTGAAGTCTTATATACTTGGTGATAGGTGATACAAGTTGACGAATATTTTCTTTTGATCTTTTTTTATTGTGATGGGGTCGTAAAAGATGTGATTCGCTTGCTTAGAGGTCATTACAGTCTATGATCGGTAAGAAGATGATGAATAATATAGAGAGGACTTGATATGCTCTCCGTAGTTATACAGAAGTAGACCTTTTATTCCTAATCTCAACATCAGCAAGTGGACTCATTCCCATGGAATCTCCCTCTGCCTGAGGGGATTAGATCCTTAACTAGAACTTAAGATAGACAGATAGATGCTCCATCAGGACCATCACATTTATAAGATCATGCCATCTTTTGCTGGATATTGTCTCCTTTGATTTCGTTCTAATAATCATATTTCGTCTATTGTATTTGATTCATGTATGCAAATCTTATTTAGAAAATTCATGACATTCCCATCTTCCCTTTTCATGTGAGCCAAGTGTTGTGGAATTCTTAATTGTAGTGGTAAAAGAGTCTTGTAAATGTATCCTTTGTTTTTTCCCCTCAAAAAAAAAAAAAAAAAAAAAGTATCCTTTGTTTCAATTACTATTAGCTGCAGACATTTTTCTTGATGTTAACCCTTTCTATAGATTGGAGTAATGCATGATAATTGATCAGTTTTGGTTGCTAGCAGATGATCAGAGTTGGGAATGGTGGCGATTTCATCATGTTGTGGGCAAGATTCCAAAGGTTTCTTTCTCTGTGGTTCATGTTAGTTCTGCCATGCCATGCAATAATGTTGTTGTCTTGTCCTAAATTCAGGCCATGCATCATCTTCTTCATGCTCTTATGACATCTAGTGCCAGTGTTTGCCAGGATATGTGTAACATCGTTTCACCTCAGGTCAAGTTCATGATTGATCTACAGTAATTTGAACTTTGATCACCAACTTTTCAAAAGGGTATGATATACCTTCCATGAATAGACCCCATCATTCCTGAGAACATTTTACTACCATTATTACCAAATAATTGTAGGCATAACTGAAGTTAGTTTGCAGGTTATCAGTGAGTAAGCCAATATGTATATTAAGCATACGTTATCCTTGACTTGTGTATATGCCGGAATACTTACACCACTTAGCAACATTTAACATGAGAGCTCTAGGAATGAAATTTCAAAATTTTCAGTAGTAGTGTATATGTTCTTGAGTAGGAAAGGGTTCGAGCTTTCTATATGTCCTATTTAAACATGGTATTTTGTAGTGTACTTAGCTATTTAATGTTTGTGAAAGACAATAGTGATTCAACATTCTCTGTTTGGAGCAAAGTGAGGTCATGGGTTTGAGATACCTCCCCTGTGGGGGACCTTAGCTATTTAGGCGGTGTCAAAGTGGTGGAAGAATCAATCTGTATCCATATAAAATTATAATACTGCTAGCTAGTCCATTGATTTCGCCAGGACAAGCTTTCTTTTACCTTTTCGTTGATTTTTTTAATGTTATACTTTGATTACAGTGTCACTAAATTTAGATGGTGATGGTATGAAATAAAATATTGAGTTGGGAGATGTCCGGGGAACAATTGTAATCGGTTCATTTGGCTCGATGAATATTGATTTGGCCTAAAATACACTTTAAATATCCCAATTTCAATTTTATTTCAAACACGATTTTATTAAAATTCATTCAAATGTCCATTTAAATTTTATACCGATTAGCCTCTAATTCTTTTTTGAGTTTTTGAATTTTAGTTATTAACCAAACAACTTATAATTGACTATGTGGTATGTGTCTAAAATTATGAAAATCTATTGGACAAGAAACATAGGTGGTAATAAATTGTGGATGTGTTAACATAATGCGAAATCATCACATACGAAATCATCACATCAGCTAGACAAAAAGCATAAGGGGTAATTTGTAATAGGGGAGTGATCAATATTAGACTGTCCATGGTGGGTAGCCGTAGAAATCGGTCGTGACCTCCGGCACGACCAATTTGCCCACTGTTGACAGCCGTGGATGCTTCACATCTCGATCGGTTGCTCCGTAATGATCGAGTTTCTGTTTTGGGGCTGGGCCTCATGTGGGGTCAACCCCTTTTTTTTAAATATATTTACTTATTTTGTAATTAAAAGATATAAAATTTATTACCATTGTTTATATTTTTTCGAGATCTACAAAATGAGACTAGTGAAGATATATTTTCTTATACATTAATTTCACCCTTTGTTCGTATACGTTCGTATTTTGTACTATTACACTATTCTACTCGTATTTTCAATAAAAACGTCGTTTTTCGTTTTAAATTTTCAATATTCACATTAATATAACTACACACAAAAAAAAAAAAATAGTGACGATCGCCCTTCACGACGGTCGCCATAGTGGAAAATTTGGCCGTGAGGCACGGTTGCGGCCTCAAGACCGCGGCACGACCGTCCATCACAGTGGACGGTCTTAAAGAAGTGAAAATGTCTCATGTCAAGAAGTTTGAACCTACTTAATAAGTTAGAGATATTTTGGGTGCAACACCAAGAAGGTTAATCAACTACTAATTACGTGAAAGTTAAAAGATGTGTTTGTCACTCAAAAGTTTAAATCAATATAATAGTCAACTTTGAATAAACATTTTACATTATGAATTTGCAATGAAAAACATATACTCCCTCTATTCCACAATAAACGTCACATATTCTATTTATATTTATACCACTACAGATAGCACATTTTTATTTTTTGCAACATTTAGAAGCATCCCCCTCCCCAATTCGTGCCAAAAAGCAAATGTGTCATTTGTTTTGGAATGGATATATTATATATTTAACTATTTTATCGAATATTATATAATTTATTACTATGTGGGAGCATAATTACTTAAATTGGGATCCAAAAATGACATAAAATATTATAATAATAGTTTACTATTATAATATCATTAATATGTAATTTAAGTGGGATCCACATATTTTATTAGTAATAGGTGCTTTAGTGTGAGACTCGACCTAATCGGTAATTAGTCAAATGCAATGCATACTTGCATATGTTTGAAATTGAAACTGGAGATTTGATTCCTATACTTGGGCATGATATTTGGTCAAGGTCCAGAACATTATGCTGGGACCAAAAGTTGGAAATGAATATATTTTGAAAGAGTATATAGTTAAGGGCGGTCATACTCATACGCCAATAACACCATGCATGGGTAAAATAAAAAGATAGATCCCAAGAGTTGAATTCCGACGTGGGAAGGAGTAAGCAAGCTAAGGTAGCTAGTCACTGCTGAGATGATTCTTTACAGATATCATCAGATTAGATGTTCCAAAAGATAAGGAAATTGACAGACCTTTATTTTTCGATCTGCAATATGCTCACCCAATCTGCAGATACCAGATCCTTATTATTGTCATTTCGACCCACACATGTATTATTCTAATTCTAATTGCTAATATTAAAATACAAGGACCATAAAATATATATCATTTAATTGTGCCCAATCTGTTGATAGTACGCAACTTAAATGATTAGGGGTCAGGTTGTTATAAAATACAAGATTAGAACCGTACCAAAATCCGTAAAGGGCACAAATGTTTTTATCTTAGGACAATACTACTATCGCTGCTCAGAGTCTCGACGATGACATCAAGTTATGATGAAACCTTGAAGAAGTTATCAATTGACATAATGATTTATCTAAGCTATAATGTTAATTTTTTGAGCATGCACCATATTTAAACTGTCACAGAGATTAACATAGAAACTATATGAAAATCTACAACTAAGAAGCTTCTTAATTGATAATACACTTTTGGACGAAAATACATATTTTGATCCTGCCGATAAATCCCAGTGGATCCATAGAGGATTAAGCTCGACCCTCCAATGACACGAATCTTGCAGATGCGTTTGTTGCATCTTGTTCGAAGAATCCGCGGGTACCTGATTGGTAAATAGATTTGGGTGCCTCAAAACACATGACTTCGTCCGCCTCAACTCTCGAATCCGCTACTTCTTATGGTGGCAAGGTCTCCGCCTTTATTGGTAATGGTGATTCTCTACCTATTTCACATATTGGAATACATTATATATCCCCTTCTTTTCGTTTATTAAACATACATGTTGTTCCTCATCTTACTAAGAATTTATTGTCTATAAGTACGCTCACCAAGGATTACCCTGTTGATATGGATTCGTTTGTTGTTCGGAAATGGCTGACATAGATGCTCTTGGCAAGAGAAGGCTTATATATGCTGGAAGAGGGTCATTAGGCCCTTGTTGTTGCTCTTAGAAATAAGAGTCTCCATGGCTCCTTTACGCTCTGGCATCATCGACTTGGACACGTGCCTCATGATGTTATTTCATTATTAAATAAAAAGGGGCTTATTTCAGTTTCATCCCTGCTACTCTCCCTACATTTGTATTCCCCTTGTTAGTTGTGAATGAAACTGAAACAAGTCTCTTTTCATTTTATAATGAAATAACATTGTGACACACATATCCAAGTCGATGATGCCAAAGAGTAAAGGAGCCATAGAGACTCTTATCGAAGAGCAGCAACTAGGGCCGAGTGATTTACTTCCAGCATATATAAGACTTCTTCATGTCGTACTCATGCCAAGAGCATCCATGTCAGGCGGTTCTGAACAACAAACAAATGCTTAGAGAATATAAAATCAACAAGATAATCCTTGAAGGCTATATTTGTTTAGAACTGGGTAATGTGAAGTCTATATTTGATCCACTCAATTTGTTATGGTTGTTTGTTTGTATTTTTATATAGATAACAAAATACATCAGATGCAATAATTAGTTACAAGTAATTGAGAAGATTGATTCACGCTAACTAACTAAATGGACTAAGTTGCATAAGCTGTTGCGTGAGCCTCAAGAATAGGCAAAGCTGGTGAGGCACGGTTGACAATAAGGTTAAGCCCTTAGACCACCTTCAGTGATGACGGCGTGACGACGCATTGTCGTTTTTGCTGCAGTCGTGACGCGTCGTCGCCATGATTTTTTTTTATTCTTTTTATTTTTATTTACATATTATTCATATTATAAGAGTGATTAAATGTTGAAATTAATGAAATTACATTGTTTTAAGTCGTTTTATAATTTATTAAGGTTTAAAATTAAAAAATATATATATTATTTTTTTATTTTGCTAAAAACATACTTAATATATTATAATAGTGTTTAAAAGTCAAAATTAATAAAATTGAATTATTAGAGGTTGTTTTACAATTTTAAGTTTAATTGATAGAGAAAATGAGTTCGATATGGAATGATCCAAAAATAATTGAGAGTGGTCTCTATTCGTATATCTCGAAGAGACGAATTCGTTGATAATTTTTATATATTTTTTACATTTATATTTTACGAGTTATTCACGTTTGAAATTGAACAAAATATGAAAAAAACAAAACAAAAAAATGAAAAAGGGGGGCGTGACAACCGCCAGCCAGGCGCTTGCGGCGTGGGAATGGATGTATCGCCTCATGGCGCGACCCAGCCCCCTTTGGGGCACCGCGCCAACGATGCCCCATTGGGGCAATATTATAACTATTTGCAGTAATTACATTTATAAGGTTCTTTTTAAGTATTTTTGAATGCCGTTGAATATAAATAATTTCGTCAAAATAAATAAAGATTTTAACATATTCTACTATTCTTATGAGCTCATGAATAATCTATTGGTGGTCTTTATCTATTTTAGATCTCTAACCAAAATATATTATAACCTAATTAACTAAGTTGAATGTCAAAATTACAACGTTGTACTTCCCAAAATCAAACTATAGTGCTGCCCTAGCCACGCTTGCAAGGCCAGTGGTGGGAATAACCTAAAATTCGGTCCCATTAGACTATTTAAGGGGTATATTATAATATATGACATCTCACAATGAATCAGTGTGAACGAAGTAACGAGGAAGACACACACTTACTTAGACCATCCACAATGGTGACGAGGCGACGGTACATCGTCGTCCCACGACGACGCGTCGTCATCGTTTTTGCTTTAGTGGTGGCGCGTCGTCGTCGCGTTGTCCTCGCCACGTCATTTTCTTTTAATTTTTTAATTAATTTCCATATCATAAAATTGTTTAGAAGTTAAAATTAATGAAATAGCATTTTATTGAAGACGTTTTAAAATTTATGGCATAAAACAAATGAGGAATATATTACAACATATAATTAAAAAATTAAAAAAAATTCAAATTTGGTCTCATTTTGTAGATCGTGAAAAAACGTATCCGTTGGTGATTTTTTTATATTTTTTTATTAAGTATTTTTTGAGATATTATCGTTCGAAAATGGATAAAAACCGAAAACCGGAAAAACAAACAAAATGAAAAAAAATAAAAAAGGGTAGAGGACGTGGCAGCAGCTGAGTGGCTACTGCCAGGCGCTTTACGCACCGTGGCAAGGCGCCATTTACCTCGCCGCGCCTGTTGGCGCGGCGAAAAACCACCATTGGGGCGCCTTTGGCGCGGCGTCACCCCCATTGTGGGCAGTCTTATACTTACCACACAAGAATTTTGGTTATATGAATTGCTAAATAGAGCGGCTGATCAACTTTTTAAATATTATATAAACATTTAGGTCTATAATATTTTAAATTTTACAATGAAGGGTAACTTTTGAACTGAAATAAATACATATTTATAATAAAGTTTAAGAGTCAAACTTGGTGAGGGAAAGCGTGAAAATATTAATATATTTTTTCATTATGACCTTATTACATTTTCTTTTTCTTTTTCCTTTTCTTTAATTACTAATTTCTCTTTTCTCTTTTCTTTAGTTACTTCCTTTTGATTTTACTTTTGTTTAATAAACTGATTGTACTTCACTGTATTTAGGTTTAATATACATATCTTCACTGTATTAAAAAAATTAGAGAAATTAAATAACTAGGGTTCCTCACGTTAAAAATCTTCAATTTCAGTTCGATTCTTAATTTAGTGAAATGGTTCTTCAATTTCGTACAATGTTTAATAAGAATTAGAACATAACTGAACTTAAATAGGAGTATCTGCTCTGCCCTGATAAAGCTTACAAAATTATTATTCTCCTTAATTTAGTGATTCAATTTATAAAAATATTTTATTAGATGGATAAATTGGTCATTTTGCACCAAGTTAACATTTTAGCTGAGAAATGGACCTCAACATAATTCCCAAAAGGACTTATATCATACTGCTCCCTTCCAGCAGGTCCGCTTCTCAAATTGGTCCCTGATACTTTAACAATTATGTTGGAGTCCAAAAAGAGGTGAGAGAGTTGACCAACTTAATTCATATTTTGTAAATCTGACAAACCAAACAAGGCCTT